>OZJO01001258.1:14195-48894 GCA_900406225.1 Acrobeloides nanus
AGTACGGTTTTTTGGCTCACCCTGTAGTCTTAAATTTCTCATTTTTCAACAAAAAAGTGTCAAATTTAACTTTTTTTTATACGAAAATCGTAATTTTCTGAGCGTTTTCAGCTTGGAAACAAGAATTTTTCAGCAAAAAATTTGTCAATTTTCATACAAAAAATAAACTATCTATTATTTACAAGTTTAGAAAAAACACATACCATAGGTAATTAAAGTTCCGCCGGCACTAAGAGCGCTTGATATTGCCAAACAACTTCGATCACCAACTCCATTTATAGCAAGGCGAATTGGTTTGCCCAAACTTGTCAAGAACTTCTTACCATCATTTCGGAATTCCTCTTCAGTGAAAACAAAATCAGCGCCAAGTTGACGAAGTTCATTCTTTAGCTCTTGAACATTCGGACGGTCACGAATTAAGTTGATTGATTTTAATCCAAATACTACAATGAAATTTTAGGTACTACTCCACTTTGGGGGACGAAAATTTTTTTAAATTTTCTTCGAAAATGACCCTCTAGGGGTATTTTTTTCGAAAAATACCCCTAGAAAGTCATTTTCGAAAAAAATTTCCGTCCTCCAAAGTGAAATAGTATCCCGGTTTTTTATATGTATGATTATAATGCATCACTAGACCATTATTTTTTAAACATTTTTTGGCAAAACAAAAGACGGTCAAGGAATTTTTTATCGACATTCGACCAGAATCCCGATAAATCCCGTTGTTTCCCCTAGTTACACTATAAAAAATAATTTACTCTTGGCAAGTTGAATGACGCTTCGGCCCACTCCGGAATTAGCCGCATTTTGGATAACAATATCGCCTGCATCTAAATCAACGTAATCTTTAAGCATCGCATAAGCCGTTGGTGGATTTATTATCAATGTGGCTGCAGAAATCTATGAAAAATTAAATATGTATTGGGTCATTCGGAAAATAACCGGCTTGCCGAAACGTGAAATGGCCTATGTATTAAAACAAAAACCTGAATTTGAATTCCTAAAGGAACAACTTTGAAAATTTCCACCGCCAATCGATAGAGCGCATCGAAAAACGGTAGTATCCCCCAATTGTCGTGTAAAACAAATTCTTCGTTTTTGAGGAAATTTAGTTCAAAAAAACTTAGAACTAAATTTAGGTCTAGACTTAGGTTTAGGCCTAGGCTTAAGGTTCGTTTACAAAAATTTAGTTCAAAGTTTGATAAAAAAATAAAAAATTTGCATAAATACGTCGAAATTTAGCCAAATTTGAACTAAATTTTCTCAAAAACGAAGAATGAGTTTTTCACGAAAATTGAGGTACTACCGTTTTCGATGCGCTCTTCGGTTGGCGTAGTTTATCTCTCTAATGGTGTATCCGATGGTCTGATCCTACCCCCAAACCTGAAATGGAAAAATTTTGACGAATCAATATGACAAAAAGCCTGGATAGCTTATGAGACAACTTTATATTTCTAAAACTTACCAAATCTAATCGGCTATCAATCTTCATTAATTGAGAATTATCTACAACGCAATATTCATTCCAAAGAGGTACACCAATACCCATAGAGACGACCGAATCACCCGGTTTCAAATCATGAACGTTATTTCCAACCTTTTNCAAAAATGCCTGGATAGTTTATGAGACAACTTTATATTTCTAAAACTTACCAAATCTAATCGGCTATCAATCTTCATTAATTGAGAATTATCTACAACGCAATATTCATTCCAAAGAGGTACACCAATACCCATAGAGACGACCGAATCACCCGGTTTCAAATCATGAACGTTATTTCCAACCTAAAAATATTCGATTCTAATAAAACTGATAATAAGTAAGTTTATAAAGGCATTCTCCTATAGCCTTGAAAAAATCGTGTAGCTAACCTTTTCAATTACGCCAGTACCCTCAGAACCACCAACAATAGGAAACTCTTTTTTCCATGGATAAGTGCCTTCGATCTTGTTGATATCCAATGGATTAATTGGCGAAGCCAACCATTTTACCAGAACCTTGTTCGAGGAAACTTCACTGCTGATTTCAGACTTATGTAGAGACAAGACCTTTAACAAGAAGCAATAAAACTCGTTCCATTATTACATGAGGAAGCATAGTTCTCTCGGTACGCTGCCGAACCGTCTGATCTTGCAAGTTAAGCAACGTTGCGCACGAGCGTCTAAGTTCGATTTTCGAAGTCTTGAGCATGTGGAATCCCCTGACTCCGGGGCGTTGGGCATGCGCAAAAAAGCCCCAGTAATTTGGAAGTAACTCCTGTTGTGGGTTGCGCACCCCTATCTCCTGAAAATGAATAAAAAGAGAGAAATAGGAAAAAAGTGTTTCTGGGCCCAAGCAGTGGTGATCCAGGACTAACTCATTGGACATAAAACTAACTTAGTTTCAAACTAAGTTAGTTTGAAACTAATCGAGGTAATTTAGTTGGCAACTTCGAAGTTAGTCGTTGATCAGCACTGGGCTCAAGTATAAAGCCGAGATAAGTTTAGACCATAAAAAATCTATCCACACAAGGCCCGTAGCTATTTGGGGCTCGGGGTCGTCCCCAAAAGTCAAAAATTTTTCTAATGGTACCCCCTTTGGGTTCAAGCAAAAAGAGCATCGCAGGCGAAAATTTTTGAATTTCAAAAAATTGTAACGTGAGAGTAACTCTTCAGAGCCAACTAACTGTTGAACGTGGTCTTTGAAATTTTTATTCATCCGTTGATCTATAAGTTTTGTGAAGACTACATTCCAAAATTCCATGATCTGGAAGTTATTCTAACTTGAAAAATGTAAAATTTTACATAGTTTACAACTAGTCCCCGATCTAAAGATTACCTCATTTGGCGGTCCGTGTTTTTCATACTGTATGCATCGGCTCCAAATATGTGTCATTCTTAAAGATTACATTTCTATTAAAGGGGGTAAACTTTTTGTAGCAGCATCTCCGAAAAAAACTTTTTTTGAAATGACTTTTCTAGGGGTAATTTTATGCGAAAAATCGATTGCGTGCATTTCCGAAGCTTGAAAATGCTTCCCTGACCCTGATTCAGGGAAATAAGAGTGTTATTGAAGCGAGAATATGAAAGTACACACTCTTATTTCCCTGAATCAGGGTCAGGGAAAAAAGCTTCGGGAATATGCGCAACAGGGGACGAAAAGGTGCCATCACCAATAACCCACCCATCACCCAAGTGAATCACCCATAACCCAGTGGGTGATGGGTGGGTGAATCTTGGGTGTTATCACCTATTTTGCCGCCCCCTGATGCACAATCGATTTTTCGCATACAATTACCCCTAGAAATAGTCGTTTTTGCAAAAATTTCAATACAAATTTTTTCGGAGATGCTGCTGCAAAAAGTTTACCACCTTTTAAAAACGATATAATTTACCTGATACCAATTTTCACATTTTCTAAAAATTTTCCGTAAAGAAACATTGTTTTTTTTTCAAACTACAGTTTGTGTAGTTGTGTTCTTGAAATTTCGTTCGAAATAGATTAATTCCACCACGGCGTGACAAATTGTGTCCAAAAATGGGGTCGAGTGAAAAAAATGAAAAAAAGAAGTTAACTAAGTGTTAATAAAAAAATTACAATGGAATTTTGAAAAATGGGCACTGCCAAACAGACATACGCATAAAAATCCACTTATCGAAAAACTGCATAACTCGATGAAAACTTTTTAGACATTTTTTTTCATTTTTTAGTCGAAAATGAAAAAAAATCGTTTGGATAAACTTTTATTCGATTTCTCACGAACATTTTGAGACCAAGAACACGAAAAATGATCGAAAATTTTTTTTAAAGTTGAAACGTTTTTACAGGGGGAGGCAAAAGTCCTGGCTTAGGTGGACAAAAGTCCTGGCCTAGGCGGACAAAAGTCAAGACATTGTCAAAAATGCTGAAAAGGTGTTTTCTCGTCCAGAATTGTCGAGAAAACACGTTTTTGAAATGTCAAGATTTTTGCCCTTTGGGTCAGGATTTTTGTCCGCCTAGGCCAGGATTTTTGCCTTCCCCTTTAAGTCAAAATCGAATTTTTGACCCCCATAATGATTTTTTCAGGGAAAGTGATGTTCTACAAAGTTGTTTTTCATCAAATTTCGCGTTGAAATGACTCCTTGATGATGGTTTTTTGATGTCAAGAAAAAAGTTATGGCCATTTAACGAAATTTACGAAATTTTGTTGTTTTAAGCTCCAAAGTTGNTTTTTTCCGGGAAAGTGATGTTCTACAAAGTTGTTTTTCATCAAATTTCGCGTTGAAATGACTCCTTGATGATGGTTTTTTGATGTCAAGAAAAAAGTTATGGCCATTTAACGAAATTTACGAAATTTTGTTGTTTTAAGCTCCAAAGTTGTTTTTGCTTGAAAAAATGCGAAAAGATCATAGTTTCTGACCTTTTAAACAATTTTTTTCCATTTTTTAGTCGAAAATGAAAAAATCGTCTGAAGGAATAGAGATATTGAACCGGATGAGTGGTTTCATGTGCTATGGAGTGATTGGGCTAAGATCAATCTGGTTGGTTCAGATGGCATAAAATATGTATGAAGACCAGCGGGTAAGAGATTTGACGTAAATATACGATAGCTTTTCATGAGCATATCTCATTTTCTATTCATCTAAACATGATCGACCACTCGTTGGATTCCTGAAAAATATCGCTACAAGTTTTCCCTTATTTATTTGTTTTTATTTATAATTATGCTTTCCAGATCCTGATTCAGGAACGTAAGTGTGGATATAAAAGCTAATAATACAAATTCACACACTTACTTTCCTGAACCAGGATCCGGGAAGCATTTGGTACTATACGACTTTGATGGCCCCACTAACGTGGTTTTGGGCCAAAAATTTTTTTAATAAAAATGCTCCTCTAGGGGTAATTTTCATCGGGGAATCAAAAAAAACATTTTTAAAGGTACAGGGCCAGAATGGGGTTATTAATGCATGACTATACTTTTATGGTCACTACCCCCGTTTTTTGACCCGCTGAATCCAAAAATGACGATGAAAAATTGGGACTTCTTGACCTTCTTGAAACGTATCCAGGTGTTCTATACATTTTTCGTGTGAGCGCTGGTGTTAGGGTCGACGAAGTTGACCGAGTGATTGACCGTCAAATGGGCATAACCTTGCGGTAGATTCTGAATCCCTCCATAGGCACGCCATAGATCCGACATGATGATAGTTCCCGGACGTATAAAGTGCATAATAATGGGCAATAACGTTACAGCGTCGACGGTTGCCACGTTGATGTCTTCGAAATTAGGTCAGGATGAAGTTTTTACGCTTTAAAAATGATTTTTTTTTTTGGATTCCCCGATGAAAATTACCCCTAGAGGAGCATTTTTTATTTTAAAAATTTTCGGCCCAAAACCACGTTAGTGGGGCCATCAAAGTCGTATAATATCAAAGAAATTTTCGGATCGAAAAAACATGAAAAAATTGCCACAATTCCGGTTTTTTCGATACTTTGTAAAAATTATATAAAAGTGGTATATTGTTAAAAGAAATTTTCATCTAGTTTTTAATAGTTCTTTGAGCTCTTGATAGACAATGACTCGAAACTAGAAACTTCATTGATCTTTTTGATGTGTTATCAGTTATATTTTCATTTACTATCAGGGATCTTTCGTCTCCCCCATGCTTTGTGTTACACTTTCTTCTAGTCTTTTCATATCTTTTCCGCACACCCTTTTTTCTCTATGCATATGCTTTTGTTTAATGTATGCATACAAAAGGTCATCGCTCAAAGTCTGTCCAAATTGTTTCGACGACCTTGCCATTGTGATATTCGATTGGAACGTCTCTTTCATTCTTTACTACTTTTTGTTAAACCATTTTTGAACCACGTTGATTAACTAAATTTTTCATTTTAGTATTACATTACAAGCAACTTCTTCAAAATGACCAAGATTCGTGGTGGTGATATTGTTGAAATGCAAGGCGATGAAATGACTCGGTATTTTTCAACGTTTTACAACTGACATTTAAAAAAAAACACGAATCTTTTTGCTAAAAATGACCAAAATTTCCTATTTTTTCATCAAAAAGGTCCCAAATTTTCCATTTTTTTCACAAAAATTGTAATTTTCTTAGCATTTTCATCTTAAAAACAAGCATTTTTCAACAACAAAAATTCCCGCGCTGACTTTTTGCATTGACTCAAGTTTTCAACAAAATTTTCGTCGAAAATCGAAAATTTATGAGCGTTGTCCGCTTAAAAATGAGTGCTTTTCATCAAAAATTTTTCGAAAATCACTTTAACAGGGGATTAAAGTGATTTTTGAAAGTTTTTTAAAAACTTGAAAAAAGTTCCTTGGTTCCCTTTTACTTTTTTGCCCAAATTTTCGGAAAACATAAGAGGCCAAGGTAAAAAATTGTTTGAAAAAGTTTCCTCTCTATTCTTGGAGTTTGGCTACGCCACTGTTAATTGCTGCTTATTGTTTTGATTTTTTTTCAAATTATATTTTAGCATTATTTGGGATCTCATCAAGGAGAAGTTGATTTTGCCTTACATTGACTTAAACATCCACTATTTTGACTTGGGTATTGAAAATAGAGATAAGACCGATGATCAAGGTATTTGTTATTTTTCAACTCAATTTTTTTTAAATTATACTTTTAGTTACGGTAGAAGCAGCTGAAGCTACAAAGAAGTACAATGTTGCTGTCAAATGGTAACTTATGAACTTTTTATCGTTGGCATATTTTTAAAATGTTTTAGTGCTACTATTACCCCTGACGAGCAACGCGTTGAAGAATTTAAGTTGAAGAAAATGTGGAGATCACCAAATGGTACAATTCGTAACATATTGGGAGGAACCGTCTTCCGTGAGCCTATTACTTGTAAGAATATTCCTCGTCTTGTTCCCGGATGGACTCAACCAATTGTTATTGGGCGCCATGCTTTTGGTGATCAGGTAGGAGCAAGAAGGATATTTGATTATCAACTTTATTCTATATCTTTAGTACAAAGCAACAGATTTGGTTGTACCAGAGGGCTCTAAATTCCAATTGACAATTACCACTAAAGATGGAAAAGTCGAGCAACACGATGTTTTTAGTTTTGAAGGAACTGGTGGCTGTATCATGTAAGCTGGTTTTTTGTGTGTGTCATTGATGAGAAATTATATTCAGGGGCATGTACAATACCGATGAGTCGATTCGTGGCTTTGCTCACTCCTGCTTCCAGTATGCGATTACCAAGAAATGGCCTCTATACCTCAGCACCAAGAACACTATATTAAAGCGTATGTGTATTCAAAATTTATAAGTCAAATCTCCATATAGTGACACCCCTTCAATTCCCCTTCCTGTGGATGTCACTATATGGAGGTTTGTCTGTATTACTACAGTCGACTCTTGCTTAGCCGTCACCCCTGGGGGATCGGGCTCAGGATGGCGGCTTAGTGAGAGTCAACTGTATTGTAAATCATTTATAGGTTATGATGGTCGCTTCAAGGATATTTTCCAAGAAATTTATGAAAGGTGTGTGTGAAATTTTTTTGTTTAGACTCCTTTAAATCCATTTTAGTGACTATGAAAAGAAATTTAAAGAGCTTGGAACTTGGTATGAACACCGTCTCATCGATGATATGGTTGCCCAAGTTTTGAAATCCAATGGTGGTTTTGTTTGGGCTTGTAAGAATTATGATGGCGATGTTCAATCGGATATTGTTGCTCAAGGTAATTTTCGATGAACATCATATTTGCATAGAGAGAAATCTCTTACTCCATCTTGGGAAAAATCCTGGTTATGGCACCTGCTCTCAACTATCATGTTAGAGTACTTGTAATTTAGGCTATGGATCTCTTGGTCTTATGACTAGTGTTCTCGTGTGTCCCGATGGAAAAACTGTTGAGGCAGAGGCTGCGCATGGTACAGTTACTCGTCATTACCGAATGTAAGTCTTCATTCACTCGATATTTTTAATGTTCTGTATGAATCGTTTCAGGCATCAAAAGGGTCAAGAAACGTCCACAAATCCAATAGGTAGATTAAAAATTCAATATAAGTGAAAATTTGTCCTTTTAGCATCTATCTTTGCTTGGACTCGAGGATTGGCGCATCGTGCCAAATTGGACAACAATGCTGCACTGGTAAGTTTTAGTGAATCCACTCTTTATATTTAAAAAATCGATTGTAGACTCAATTTGCGAATAATCTTGAAGCAGTATGTGTGGAAACCATTGAAGCTGGATTTTTCACCAAAGATTTAGCATTATGTATTAAACCTCTATCTGAGTAAGTTAGTTACAAGAACTAGAGCAGGAATAACCGTATGTTTGAACAGATAAAAAAATTTTCCAATTTTTTCAACATTAAAAAAAAGTTAAACCATTGGAGAGAGAGTTTCAATAGCCCTTCCACTTTTTGCTCAACAGGGTTGGGTAGGAAATAATAGAAATTGAAATAAGTGTTTTCATTTTAGAGTGAAGCGCACGGATTATTTGAACACATTTGAATTCTTGGACAAGCTGGCTTCAAACTTGGAAAAGAAGCAGAAGGAAAGCAAACTTTAAGAAAATAAAAAAAATGGATATTAACATATTTTATACTGTGATCTTTTAAAAAATTTTGGCTACCACGGAACTTTTTATTGAATCAGGCAACGTTTACATTGGAACGAAAAGAAACGTGTGAATCTTTATATAACCTTTTTGATGCATCCCTGTGTGGTCATATGGCGGGAAAATCAGTTAGTATTAATCCTTATGACCACGCAGGAATGCATCAAAAAAGCTATATAAAGATCCACATTTCTTTTTGTTTCAATGTATAATTTTGCCAGATTCAATAAAAAGTTCCGTGGTAGCCAAAAAAAAAAATTTCGACTATACGATTAGTGGTTTGTTATAATAAAGTGCTAACAAGTTGTTTTTTCACAATTCATCCCTTCCAGCAAAAATTCCAGTTACGTATTCTTTTAAAACATTTGAAAGGCTCTCGGCTTTGGCTTTCAAATCATCGATCTTCTTTAATATTCTTTCTCTTGTGTCAAGGTCTTCTATTTTTTCTGAAATATAATTTCCTATGTCTGCTGTGAGCTTGTCAATTTCTGCCACCGTATATGTGTCAAGCATTTTAGCAATCTAAATTAAATAAAAAAATTGGTGCAATAAAAATCTAATGGTCCCCTCATTATGATTTTTCACAAAAACTTTCAATTTTTCACTAAAATAGGCCATTTTTTCACCCAAAAAGCCGAATTTTTGGCAAAATTGCACCAAAACTTGTAAATTTCTGAGCATTTTCAGCTTAGAAACAAACACTTTCAAAAAAAAATTTGCCTCGCGGCGACCAAAAAAGTCGTCAAAAATTTTTCATTTCAGCCCCCTTACGGAATTTTTTTATTGGCTACGCTCCAACTTGCTAAACTTACTTCACGAATATCTTTCTTACTGAGACCACTATCAGAAAAAAATTCTTCTAGATATTTCATTTTACTTTCTTCATTGCCAAATGCACTTAAGAATTTTTGTAATTCATCCTGCAATAAATTTTACAAAATTTAAATAATTTTTTGGGACCATCGGAAAAGACGAAAAATAAAAAACAGATTTTTTGTTGTATATGTATATCCAGTGGACTCCATTGGGTATAAAAATATTGAGAATAGACATGTACAAATTACAAACAAGTGACAATCAATTTAATCGGTCAGAAATATGCGAATTTTTTGGGCAAGATAGTATTTTTTTCCAGTGCTAGTCACTTTCAGCAAAATTTTCCACCACAGGATGAATAAAGTGAATTGTTTCATCATCTGAAAGTTCCTCTTCATTCCAAAAGTGGTGGTAAAGCTTTGCTGTCGATTTAGTTCATTTCTATTCACCTTGAACATTGGGGTCCGACTTTCTGGACACATGAAACACATGTGTGCTAGATTTTGGCACACTCAATAGATTCCATGGAGTAGTTGTACAACAAAATTCTGCTTTTTACCTCTACGAGTCCCCAAAATTTAATTCCGACGGCCTTATACGGCTCTATGATTTTTCGCATACGAATTTTGGTAAACGAATTTTCGCAAAACGAATTTTGGCACATTCGCTCTAAAAACACCACTGCGTCAGATGATTTTTATGCATTTCTGAAACTCATTTTCATTTTAAACTGACTTATTGCACGAATCACGCTTACATCGGAAGAAAGAATCTGACGCAGTGGTGTTTTTAGAGCAAATGTGCCAATATTCATTGTGTCAAAATTCGCTGTACCAAAATTCGTATGCGAAAAGTCATACAGCGAAACTTATGCACTTCGGCCCCCCCCCAAATTTGGGGGGGGCCGAAGTGCACTGATCAGTGCAGTTCGCCCCCCCCCCCAAATTCGTATAAATCAAACATNTTATCACTAATAACATCACTAATTCCGTTCGGACACATCACTAATAGGCGTTCGGAAACGTTCAGACGCGTTCGGAAATGTTCGGACGAGCGCCCGAACGTTTCTGAACGCGTCCGAACGCCTATTAGTGATGTTTACGAACGCAATTAGTGAAGTTATTAGTGAACTAAAGTCCGTTCGGGAGCCGTCCGAACGCCATTAGGAGTTTCCTTACGCTTACGGAAATGCCCTTACGGATTGTATCTACGACGGAAAGGAAACTATTGACGTACTTTTTGTGTTATTAGTTAGTACTTGTGAGTACTATCGAATGGTAAAAGAATTTTTACGAAAAATTTTTTTTAGACCCATCGTACTTAAAAAATACGACGAAATAAGCGGAAATAAGTGAAAATTTATCGTATTTTTTAAGTAGGATAGGTCTAAAAAAAATTTTTCGTAAAAGTTCTTTTACCATTCGGTAGTACTCACGAGTACTAACTAATAACACAAGAAGTACGGCACCAGGAGTTTCCTTTCCGTCGTAGATACAATCCGTAAGGGCATTTCCGTAAGCGTAAGGAAACTCCTAGTGCCGTCCGAACGTATTAGTGGCGGCCCCTAGTGCACTTCACCCCCCCCCCCAATTTGGGGGGGGGGGAAGGGCATAAGTTCCCNCTAATAGGCGTTCAGAAACGTTCTGACGCGTTCGGAAACGTTCAGACGCGTTCGGAAATGTTCGGACGAGCGCCCGAACGCATCTGAACGTTTCTGAACGCGTCCGAACGCCTATTAGTGATGTTTCCGAACGCAATTAGTGAAGTTATTAGTGAACTAAAATCCGTTCGGGAGCCGTCCGAACGTATTAGTGGCGGCCCCCAGTGCACTTCGCCCCCCCCCCAATTTGGTGGGGGGGGGGTGAAGTGCATAAGTTCCCATAGAGCCCCTTATACACAACAATTTTATTACATCTGCTATCGAATCAATTCCATAATTGGCAACTGTAACTTGGAAATAAGTTGAATATAGAAAATAAGCTATAATGAAAAAGTTGAGCATCACAATTGCAATTAATGGATAGATACAGTTCATTTACTGTTTGCAAGAACTGACAAATCCAGTGAGTTGTCTGGGTACATATTTTCCAAATCCGATGATTACGCGACACTAATCTGTCTATCAGGGAAGGGATTTGATCATATTAAAAACTTTATAAAAGTTGGAACAAATATAAACAATGTCAAACATATACAGTTACTCGTTGACTTCGTGACAAATTTCAGCAAATGCAGGTGCCCGTAGAACGCGTTTTATCATGGTCTTCAGAAGAGGATACCTCGGCATAATAGGATAGAAGCGGCTGTCCGAATAGGAATCTGCGAGTTTCTTCACTTCCTCTTTCAATCCGAGGTATTTGCGAATCAGTTTATACAGTTCGGTATATAGGCGATCACATTCTTTTTTGAGCTCGTCTGTGGATTTGGCTAAAAATTGGACAACTTGAATGCAAACTTGGGAGCTACTTTAAGGTAGTCACTTACAGGATAGAAGAAAAATGCCAGAGTTTAAAATTTTTTCGTAAAAAGTGATGTTCTACAAAGTTGTTCGCCATGATCTTAGGAACTCAACGAGCTATCTTCTCAGCCCAACCGGGTTTAAGTTGACCGAGATATGGCCTTAAACGAAAAAATATGGGAAAGACACATACGGCAGACCAAAGTTGGCAAAAAATTTTTAAAGGAAAATTTAATTTTTTTGAAACTTAAACTAAAAATAGAGCACGTAGCGTTGTTCTAGAAGTCGTGAGGAACATTTTGAGTGGTCGACCATGAAAATTGGTTTATGGGATAAAAAGTTATAAGCTTTTAAAGCTCCCGCCTTTTTTGATTGTTTACAAATTCTAATTTTTTTATCATTTGATGAATTTTACAACCTCGTCAATTTACTTGCTTTGATGGCTCAATTGGGAACGTAGTTGGCCAACGCTTTTTGTGACCCAGGTTCGACTCCCGCCGGAGTAGAAATTTTTTTGCATTTTGAATTTTTTTAAGTCCAGTTATCCTGAAAATCGAGGAGCACACTTAAATTTTGTTGAAATTCCTGCATAATAACGTATTCTGAGCAATAAGAACACGATTTAAAGTGGTTTGGAGAATTATCCCATTTTTTGCCAACTTTGGTCTGCCGTGACACATTTAAGGCCATATCTCGGTCAATTTCAATCCGGTTGAGCTGAGAGGATAGCTCGTTGAATTCCTGAGATCACGGTGAACAACTTTTAGAACATCACTTTTTACGAAAAAATTTAAAATTCTGGCATTTTTCTAACTTCGACTTACGATCCTGTAAGTGACTACCTTCAAGTGCAGTAGTAGCTCCCAAATTTGTATGACATACATCGAATTGTGTCATACAGGCCTTGGTCTTTGGTTTTATCGGTAATATTCATAGTAGCACTTAAGAGAGAAGCAATGCCGCCACTTTTTACAGGCTGGCTTCCTTTCTCATCTAATAGGATCATTATCCTAAAAAATTTTGTCTTAAAAAAACTTATGCAGTAAATTTTTACCTTTGTACATAAGCATTCGGAGTTTCATGGACTTCCATCTGTGGGATTTCAATTAACTGCCAATATTGCTTTTCTAACATGATCACCTAAGAATCACTTGGTTGAATTTTATAATTTAGAAAAAATTTTACAGGGTGGGGCAAAATAACGTATACGATTTGATAAACTTGATAAATAACTTTATTCAATAAAAACAACAAAAAACAACGTAATAACAAAAATTTATTCAAGATATCCTCCTTCTGCATCGAAACATGATTGGAGGCGGCCAGGCCACAACGCGCTTAACCATCTCATCCCACGCTTTCTTGATTACCTTCTTCAACGAATTCACCGATTCGTGGGGTTTTGCGCATGCAATCGATTCGATGTAGCCCCAAATTGAATAATCCAGCGGGTTTAGATCCGGGCTGTACGGCGGCCACTCCAAGACGGTGATGAAATCCGGCACGTTTTCTCGGAGACACCGTTGAGTCTCTTTCGCTTTGTGACTTGGGACCGAGTCTTGCTGGTAGATCCACTCCACTTCGTACTCTTCTGTGTCATCGTCCCATCCAAAAACTTTTTTCTCTCACGGAATGAGGTGTTCTTGGAGCATCTCCACGTAGTTGGCCTGGTTAATCTTGACCTATTCTTCGATGAACACAAGGGGCCCTTTTCCACGGTGGATGATGCACGCTCAAACCATGACGGACTTGGGCTTCTGGGTTCGTGTGATTTGGTGCTATTATAAATAATAGAACCAAATCTATGTAAAAATGAGCAAATAAAAAGTTTATCAAATCGTATACGTTATTTTGCCCCACCCTGTAAAACAACATAGCAACGAGGACCATTAGGAACTCACTGTGTTACGAACAGGGTTGGAAAATAGAATTATCCGGATCCAAGGAAATTGGATAAATCCAGATTTCCCCAGGGAATTCTAGGGTAATTTGGGGAAATCTTTTTCCCCTGAATTACTTGGTTTGAAAAGACGTTTATCCATTTTCAAGCCTCGGTGCAGTGACAAAGCAGCGGTTTCGTGGCCACAAGGCCAATTTGGCTCCAAACGAGATTCGAACCCGCGACTTTGTGGCCACGAAGCCGCTGCTTTGTCACTGCATCACTGAGGCTTGAAAATGGAGAAATGTCTTTTCAAACCAAGTAATTCTGGGGAAAAAGAATTCCCCCGGGGGAAATTCCAACCCTGGTTACGAATATAGAACTCACTGTGTTACAAATACAGAACACAAATTGTGTTCCAGTGCATAGGAGTATAGGGGATAGGAGCCTCCCATCCTGATACAGCCGCATGAGGCCCAAAAAATGAAAACGTACCACATGCCGCAAGGGAAAAATGAAAACGTACCGCATGCGCTTGCGGCACAGCACGTTAAAAAAATTTGTGACGTGAAGCGCGTCGACCAAAAAAAAGTCGTCAAACGTACCGCAACCGCTCTGAACGACCACCCCCTTATACACCTATGTTCCAGTGTTCCAACTGGGAACACAATATGTTTTCAGAACACAACTGTGTTCGGAACACTTTGTGTTCTTAACCCATTTTGGGCCCCTAATCAATTCCTCAAAAAGCAACATCACTGGCTAGAGACCATACCTCTCGAATCATGTGCTGAAGCCGAGCATAACGCATAAAAAGATTATTCTCTTTCGACTCATAATACTCTTCTTGAAGATGTTTTAGTGCATTCTTGAGTCGACGATAAGGCTCGAGAATTCGTTGTCTCGTTCGATATTGTTTATAAACGGTCATGATTAAGGTGTCTCGATTCGATGCTAAAATTAGACTAAGGGGTCATTCACATTTCACGTGATCAAATTTTTCACATTTTTAGACCCCCAAACATGATCACGGGCTTACCCCACCCTGAACATGATCAACTTTTTTCTTTTAAAACATAGGCATTTTTGATGTAAAAATGGAAAATTTGGGACATTTTTTGTGAAAAATCATATGGAGAAAAATCAGCATGATTTTTTAAAAATTATTCAAAAATTTTGGCCAAAAACATAAGGGGACCATTAGGAAAAATTTTTACTTTTTTCAATTTCGTGGGAGGGGGGGGGAGATTGCCCCTCGCTACGTGCCTGATCACGTGATCAATGGCCTGACCCCCCCCCCCCCCCCCCCCCATCCCTCCGTGATCATTTCAGCTATTCCGAAGAAGCATAGTTCTCTCGGTATGCCGCTGGACTGTCCGATCTTGCAAGTTAAGCAACATTAGGCCCGGAGCGTCTAAGTTCGGTTTTCTGAGCATGTGGAATCCCCTGGCTCTAGGGCGTTGGGCATGCGCAAAAGCCCCAGTAATTTGGGAGTAACACCTGTTGTGGGCTGCGCACCCTCCTAAAAATGAATAGGAAGAGAGTGAGGCAAGAAAAAAATCCCCTCAACCTGATCACGTGATATGTGAAACGATCCCTAACCATGTTTCCTAGTATTACAAAAAGCATACTTCCTTGGGAAACCAACGATGTCCCATTCGAAGTTCCATCTTTTGCCAAAGAAATCAACACGTTGAACATATCTGAAACAGCCATATTAGAGATTCAGGTGTGAAACATAACTACGAGAACACACACAACAAAGATCTCTGTCTATTCCTCAAAAATTCGAGCATGACTTGTTAGGCGCGCTTTTGACTAGCGAAACAAAAATAGGCGCACTTCCCATCAAATTGGAGTATAAATTTTTTATTCATTGTGCTATTCCAATATTCACGCATGTGAATTTTTATTAGGAATTTCGTAACGATTGTCTCAATTTAGAAATTGAAAAAGGTATTCTCTTGAAATTTTGTTAAAATAATTGGTACTACTAACAAGTAAACATCACGAACTTGGTTTCTTAGATTTTGACAAAAAGTATCAAAAAATATTTGTTATAGTGCCTCTATAAACCTACTATAGCAATTTTTTCCATTTGCAAAAAATAGCAAAAAAAGGGTTTAAAATAAATATATTCCTTATAAGCAAAATTTGAAATCATCAATCAGTATCACTGGTGGTGCAGTGGATACGCTGCTGCATGAAAGCTTTTTGTCTGGGGTTCGAATCCCACTGCCGTCCAAATTTTTTTGCCTTTTCAAATTTCTTTTCAAGTGAATTGAATTGAAAAGAAATTGGAAAAAAGCACAAAAATGTGGACGACAGTGGGATTCGAACCCCAGCCAAAAAGCTTTCGAGACAGCAGCGTATCCACTGCACCACCTGTGATACTGATTAAAAATGACAAATTTTGCTTATAAGGAAAATTTTTTTGCCTTTTTCCAATTTCTTTTTAATTGAAAAGAAATTGGAAAAAGGCAAAAAAATTTGTACGGCAGTGGGATTCGAACCCCAGCCAAAAAGCTTTCGAAGCGGCAGTGTAACCACTGCACCACCGGTGATACTGATTGAAGATAACAACTTTTGCTTATAAAGAAGAATATATTTATTTTGAAATTTTTTTTGTAAACGGTGAAGAGTGGGAAAAAATTCGTATAGTACGTTTATAGAAGTACCATAACAAACATTTTTTGATACTTTTTGTCAAAATCTAAGAAACCAAGTGTTTACTTGTTAGTAGTAAAAAAAATTTTCATCAAAAGTGTGCAACAGCATTAACGGATTATAAAAGTAAGAATGTTGGCTTGCATTAAGCAAGTCGATACTAGCTATAGACTTAATCTCACAGCCACCCCCTACATCACATGGCATAAAAACTGTGAACTTGCGATTAAATGAAAGAGTCATGAACTTAGAAGCCTTCTTCTATCGCCAACACCCAAAAGCTCATAAAATGACAGGGCTAAACTTAATTAACGCTCAACTTGTGATACTTTTTAGTCAGGATAACATTCGTCCCTTTAATTTCGTTTTTACGACAGACATTTAATCGAATTGGACTTAGTTGTAGACAAAAAAGCTAAAATTCTTAAAATCGAAACATAACACACAAGTTAGGAGCTTCACTTATCATGGTTCAAAAGTCGAAATTTTTTTCGGCCGAGTACAGGCTTCGCTTCAGTGTATGATTTCTAATTTTTTGGCAAGGGTTTGGCTGGGAATCGAACCTGTAAGCAATTTATATAAGCCGAGAGTCTTAACCACTCGGTCATGAGGGTAACTTCTTATAGGGCGATAAAATTGCATTATAATCTGACGTTAAAACATGATACGGGGCTAAAAAATTTTCCTTGAAGGGTACCCTCATGATTTTGGTGTCATTTTTCTTCTATCACCGAGCCCTATCGATTGGTATAGGTCGTGGCGGGATTGAATTTAAGGTGACGGAGATAGCACAAACAGACAGACACACATAGCGCGTTTAATGTTTTAGAATTCTGAATCGATATCGTTGTCGAGAAAATCGCGTATGAAGTTGGCGATTTTTGAAATTTGTTTATTACAACGAAAACATGTACTTGAATGATTCTGCAGAAAATTTTAACTTGAATCAATTAAAAGTTGTTTATTGAAGCGATTATTCAACACTATCTGATTAAACACTTCAATAGTCAACTTTTAATTGATGCAAGTTAAAGAGATTATAGTAGAAACATGCACGTACATGTTTTCGTTGTAATAAATAGATTTTAAGGTGTAAATCAAATTTTCCCATGTCGTTTATAGTTGCGCACGACAGCCTGCGACGTCGTAAGTGCTAACCACGCGAAGTTGCGCGAAACGATACAAAGCCGAGTGGCAAAAAATTGGCTCCAAGCGGGATTCGAATCCGCGATTATGTGGCCAAAAAGCCGCTGCTTTGTCACTGTACTACCAAGACTTGTTGATGAATAAACGTCTTTTCAAACCAAGTACTAGTGACACATCGCATGACACATCGCGCGACAGACTATAAACGCCAACTCGCGACGCATCGCTTGGCGTGTCGCGCGACACAAAAATGTACTGTCGCGTCACGACGGAAGTATAAATCCCGGCTTTTTGGCTAGTAAAAATTGCCTAAAGGCGTTTCTCGGAGTAGTGAAAATGGCCTATATGGATTTTTGGCTAGTTGGAAACTCAAAAAGATTATATGGTGTTTTGAGAAAATGCAAGAAAAAGTTGTTTTGTTTGAAAATAACGGAGACAAAATCCAAGAAAACGAACACAAAATGCTTCGCTAGCTGGATAATGTAATTTGCAACTCGTCTGGAAGAAGATCATTTGCTATCCGCACAACTGGGCATAATTTGAATAAAAACAAGCTGGCAGGATTTACTTTCAAAGTATTAATACAGAGTTGTTAGTTGGATACGTGCTAAACGGTCGCCATTAGCAGCAACCCAACGGCGCAAATTTTTGGAAAAATTCTCAATCAAATTTGATATAAAAGAGGAAACCTCATTACAGTCGAAATCGCTAAAATCTGAAAAAAGTTCAAAAATTTTCATTTTCCGTAGGATTTTTTTGAAAAAGGTAGATGGGTCAGGAAAATTTTTTAGCCTCTGAAACCATCGCCAAACGATTCTCCGGTTATAAAAACCCCAGTATACGCGATAAAATAAGTTTTCGCGTTGATTTGAAAAAGTTAGACCACTTTTCCCCCGGAGCCCACGATTTTTGACCCAAAAAACACACACAAAATGGTTTTTTTCTACCCCATTAAATTTTTTTCGAAAATTTCATTTTTAAAGTCTAAGTGCCCTGCTGGTTAGTTGGATTCCTCCTATAGCCTGTTTCAGCGAGAGAGAAAATACTGCCCACATAGCTCAGTGGATAATTAAGGCTACCGTCCGATCTGGCAAGTTAAGCAACGTTCGGCCAGCAGGGTCAAAACTGGCACTATGTTTTTTCGCAAACGAATTTTCGCACACTCGGCCTAAAGACCTATCCACGCCGATTTTTTTCTAAGTTTTAAAACTTAGAAAAAAATCGGCGTGGATAGGTCTTTAGGCCGAGTGTGCGAAAATTCGTTTGCGAAAGTTCGTTTGTGAAAATTCGAAATGCGAAAATTCGTTTGCGAAAAAACATAGTGCCTCAAAACTTTAGACTTTCAAAAAAATTTTTTGATTTTTATGGAGCAAAAAATTTTTGCCTCTAAAAATCAAAAAATTTTTTGTGAAAATCAAAAGTTTTGGAATCGAACCTGTGGGCTCGATCTTGCTTAACTTGCCAGATCGGACAGTCGCCTTACTTATCCACTGAGCTATGTGGGCAGTATTTTCTCTCTCGCTGAAACAGACTATTTCTCTCTCGCTAGTCGAAACACTTTTTTAGTTGATTTTGGCTCCGAGCGGGATTGAACCCCCAGGTCTCAAACTCGAAGTCTGTGATGCTATTCACTAGGCTATCGGCACTCTTTGGAACCTCCCCAAAGAGACAGACTTTAAAGACACAAAGAAAAAGGGATTTAGAGTATGACAACAAAAGCATTCCATATCTTTATGTCGTGCAAGAATAAAGTTCATAAGTGCTTATCTTTTGGTTTGTCGGCACGCTCCATTTCGCGAAATTCGATCCGGTGGTTTCGTTGTTTCCAAAAAATTTTGTTCTTGAGAAAATAAAGCCAAATTTAGTGTGTTCCGGTAAAAATCAAGAGGAAAAAGAGAGTCGGAAGTAGAACAAATCGAGACAAGATTTGACTCAGCAATGATAAAAAGACGTCGTGGCGGGACAAGATTGCCATGGGCAATTTCACATGATTTGCATAATTTACAGGGTATATCAAAAAATTTGGGCGATTTTTTCGATCCGAAATTTTTTTTCAAAAATTACCCTATTAGGGCTAATTTTATGCAGGAATCGACGCATTTCCAACGCTTGAAAACGCTTCCTTGACCCTGAATCAGGGAATCGGAGTGTGTGTATCGAAGCGAAAATCGAAAAATTTTGGATTTTCTGCCTCAAAATGACTTTCTGGGGGTAAATTTATGCGGAGAATCGATTGTGCGCATTCCCGAAGCTTGAAAACACTTCCCTGCTTCTGATTCAGGGAAATAAAAGTATGTATTGAAGCGAAAACGAAAATATGAAAATTTTGAATTTTTCTTCTGAAAATCCATTGTTTTTGGGGTTATTTTATGCGAGGAATCCGAAAAACATGCTCCCGAATCGAATAAATGCTTCCCTGAATCAGGGTAAGCATCTGTAATAACATGAATGCGCGTAATCGATTTTCCGCATAAAATTAGCCCTAATAGGGTCATTTTTGGAAAAAATTTTCGGGTCGAAAAAACGTAAAAACAAAAAAAGATTTGAGTTAATTTCTTGTTATTACACATGCTTACCCTGGTTCAGGAAAGTATTTTTTCGACTCGGGAGCATGTTTTCGGATTCCTCGCATAAAATAACCTCCAGGAATGATTATTTTTAGAAGAAAAATCCCAAATTTTCATTTTTTCGCTTCAATACACACTCTTGTTTCCCTGAGTCAGGATCAGGAAAGCGTTTTCAAACTTTGGGAATGTATGCAATCGATTTTTCGCATAAAATTAGTCCTAATAGGGTGATTTTTGAAAAAAATTTTCGGGTCGAAACAACATGAAAAAATCGCCCAAATTCCGGTTTTTCCGATACACCCTGTATATAAATACGAGAGGATTATTGAAATTATAATCTTTTTGATGATAAAAAAAGGGTTTGAAAGTAAAGAAATTCTTCCAAAATAAGACCATCTTTACATTTGTTCTTGCGACTGCATTCAAGCATGTCAAAAAAAGTTGTTACAAAGTTGTCAAAAATGTCTAACTTTGCCTGATTGTCAATCAAATCGTGTTTATTGAAACGATTGGTCGAGAAGCATAAAATTTTATTGCTCGAGAAGCATAAAATTTTATTGGTCGAGAAGCATAAAATTTGTTGCCTGATTTTATGCTTCATGACCAATCGTTTCAATAAATACGATTTTATTGAAAATCAGACAAAGTTGGACATTTTTGACAATTTTTTGACAGCTTTTTGACAACTTTGTGACAACTCTTTTGACATGCTTGAACGCAGCCTGCGGCATGTAAAAAGGTTGAAGGCTAGGGTTGTCGAGATCTCGAAAATCGAGTCTCGAATTGATCTCGTAATCGAGATTGAAAATTTTTTGAAAAAATCATCTTGGCCCCCCCCTTGTTTCTGCCCAAAATTTTGGAAATTTTTTAGAAAAAAACGTAAGGGAGAGGGGGACCATGGTAAATTTTTGTTCTCGTTCTTTGATCTTGATCTCGATTCAAAAATCTCGATCGTCGAGATCGAGACAACTCTATTGAAGACTGACCATGGCTAAACAGTTTTTCGACCAACGATTTTTCAGTTGAACAGCTTTCTATAGTCCTAGTTCGAATTGACATTCAAGCAATAGGTAGACAGAAATATGTATTCGATTTATTCTAATAAGAATAAAACTCGGCCACAGCAAATATTCAAAATTAGGAAACAATAAAGTATGGGGGAAAGCAATATGGTTTTGTGTATTTTCAATCAGCAAACAGGTCAAGCACTGTTTTGTGCCAAATCAGACAAGATTAAGACGAAAAAAGCTTATTGAGAAACTCTCTCTTATCAGATAAATATGTGTGAAAAAGGGTTTAAAGTAGAACAAAGTATTCAAATGGGATTCGTTCGAGAAAGATGTTAATTCGATCAAACTAAGAAAGTTCTAGTTCCATTAAGGTTTCTGTTAATCCCATATCCACTTGAAGACAAAATCCAAAAAAGTTCTGCCAAAAAAAGTTCTGCTAAAGCATAAAATCGCATAAAAACATGAAATTTTACACCCACCACCACCCCTGATTCAGGGAAAAAATAAAAAAATTTATTTGAGATTGGTGTTAATTCGAACAAACAAAAAAAACTTCTCTAGCTCCATTAAGATTTCTGTTAATCCATTTAAAAACAAAATCCCAAAAAAGTTCTGCTAAAGCACAAAAAACATGAATTATGCTTCAATATTCCAGATCGGAAGAGCGGTTCAGCAGGAATGCCGAGACCGATNAAAAAAAAAAAACTTCTCTAGCTCCATTAAGATTTCTGTTAATCCATTTAAAAACAAAATCCCAAAAAAGTTCTGCTAAAGCACAAAAAACATGAATTATGCTTCAATATTCCCACCACCATCCCTGATTCAGGGAAAAAATAAAAAATTCATTAGAGAATGATGTTAATTCGATCAAACTAAGAAAGTTCTAGCTCCATTAAGGTTTCTGTTAATCCATATCCATTTAAAAACAAAATCCCAAAAAAGTTCTGCTAAAGCACAAAAAACATGACTTTCGCTTCAATACACTCACCACCATCCCTGATTCAGGGAAAAATTGGCGCGCTCTTGCATAGTTGAATAGGAGGTCGTAAACCTCCTCGTGCGGCGCGGGAGGTCTAAAGGAAATTTTTGCCTTTCGACCCCCACCCCATTTTTCGGGGTCCTCGCGGCGCAGGGAGGGGGGGGTCGTAATTGCAACCCCCTATTCAAGTATGCGCTCTTGCGTTGAATAAGCTTGTGTGCGGACAATGATAAAAACTTATCTTCAAAATTTCAAAATGAAGGCGACTCCACATAAAATACAAATGTTCATGCTTCAACAAAAACGGCATTGAAGTGAAATGGTTGAATGAAGCTTATTGGCAGTATACATTCTTTAATGGCTTCTTGGCCAGGAGNTTCATGCTTCAACAAAAACGGCATTGAAGTGAAATGGTTGAATGAAGCTTATTGGCAGTATACATTCTTTAATGGCTTCTTGGCCAGGAGACGACAACTCATCACTCCACATCCAAGACCGAGACGAGATAATAATCCGGATTTGTTTCCATCAATAATTTGCTTTTCTAAGACTCCAATGAAACTTGTCACTTGTTTTTGAAGAGAAAAAAGCAGCATACATGTTTTATTCATGGCCTTTTATACATATAAGCTTTTGACGATGAAATTAAATCAAATCTCTATATAAACTTTAGAAGTCGGTTGCTGAAAAAAGATACTGAAATTTTTGAAGTATGCTCTTTGCAAGGACTTTGGCATCACTTCGGCCGCAGCTACATTAGTGTGCGCCAGTGCAGCTCCCTTACAGGATAGAGAGTAGAGGTGTACAGGGACGAGGCTATGCCTGGACTCAGACCGCTCAAATTTTGTCAAGCTAGGCCGTGTCGGTATTTTTTTAGCCCGACCTGTCCTGCTACATGCCGCCAAAAAATCTGTGTATAGTCGAAATTTTTGTTTGGCTACCACGGAACTTTTTATTGAATCAGGCAACATGTACATTGAAACGAAAAGAAACGTGGATCCTTATATGGATTTTTATGCACCCCTGCGTGATCGTACTAAACTATTAACAGTACTAACTAATCCTTATTTTCCCTCCATACGACCACGCAGGGATGCATAAACAAGCTATATAAGGGTCCACATTTCTTTTCGTTGTGTCGAAAAGACGCTACCTCGGTCGTAAATGAGCTTGGTGCCCCTATCGCTGTCAAAAAACGGGAAAATCCAGGGGTGCCAAGTCTGCTAGGCCTAGACTTAAGCTTAGGAATAGGCTTAAGCTTAGGCCTAGGCTTAGGCAGGGGTGCCAAGTCTGCTGATTTTTCAGATTTTTTGGGGAAAATCGGCCTTTTTGGGGAAGTACTCCCCACTCCTTGCCGACCTTTTTGCCTATACTTCCCTGTTTTTAGCTAACCGAAGACCAAAAAAATCACCAGTGAGGGACCCTTATGATTTTTAGAGGACGGACCTTCCCAGTGAACCTCTCTTACTACGACCACACATCTCTATCTGTTCTGTTTTCACTACTCTGTATTTTTCGCTTATTCAAATTTGCGTCAGGTTTTAAAATTGTGTGTCTTAAAACTTGCTTCATTTTGTTGAAATAGTTATTCAAACAAAATGCTTGAGTACTAAAACGAAAACATGAAAACGATAGAATTTTTTAAACGACGAAAAATTCAAATTTAATAAATGAATTGATAATTTATTTAAGCCTATTTTCACTTTTTGCTAATTAATGCAAAAACCCATTGTTAATTAATGGAAAAGAATAAATCTGAACCAAATCTTTTATCACTTGGAAATGATCACTGCTCGATCAAAGATGAAGATAGTACGAGAAATGAAGAGTATGTCGAAGAAGAAAATTCGATGTCCGAACATCTTTCTTCTATTGACAATGTAAGCTTAAATATCGATACTAAAATACATTCGGTACTACAGGGGGCGGCAAAAGTCCTGGCCTAGGCGGACAAAAGTCCTGATCTAGGCGGCAAAAATCCTGACATTGTCAAAAACGCTGAAAAGGTGTTTTCTCGTTCAGAATTGTCGAGAAAACACGTTTTTGAAATGTCAGGACTTTTGCCGCCCCCTGTACTTCGGATTAAAGGGCGGTGCACGCTCTAACAATTTTAAAGAACAGATTTTCGTGTCAATAATTTAATTAATTGCAATTCAGGTTGCAATTTTGTTGAATTTGTGATAGGGCTGAGCGTTTTGCGGGGTTTTTGAAACCAAAAAACCTGCGGGGTTTGATGAAAACCTCGCCAAAATTTTTTTCAATTTTATCCATCAATTTTTAAAGCATGCGTTTCGGTTCGGTTTTCCCTACTCTTAGAATATACGTCGATTTCCTTTGTTTCTAGATGACTATAAATGAAAAACAAGAAGATCAGAATGAAGCTAATCATACAGAAGAATTTATTCAATGCGAGTTGGCAATAAAAGAAGAAACAGTAACACACACAGATCAAGCATACGGCGAAAGTGTAAATGACAAGACTCAAAATGAAGAACTCAAACCTCGGCGATTCGAGAAAGCCTTGCCGACAACAGAACCTACTCGACGATCTAAGCGCCGTATAAATGCGCCTTTGCGAGGTTTTTATTCAATTTTAAAAGGGGTGCAGATTGAGGCCCGATCTCGGTCGGAAAAAAATTTTTTTAAATGAATTTCTAGAGGTAAAATAGCAAAAAATACCCTAAAATTGCCTGAATCAGGGTTAGGAAAGCGTTTTCACGCTCTGAAAATGGTTGCAATCGATTCCCCGCATAAAATTACCTCTAGAAAGTCATTTAAAAAAAATTTTTCCGACCGAGATCGAGCCTCGATCTGCATCCCCCTTTAACAAAAAGATATTTCTCTAACTAGAGAGGGTATCGAACTGAGCAATCGATTTCGGCAAAATTTTGTTGGCAATCGATAGAGGAACCCTAAGTTACTTATCAAAATTTTCTGCTTTTCATTGTCTGAACAACTTTTGATTTTTCCTATACCCCCCCCCCAAAGGGGTCGATTTTTATAGAAAATTTCACACAGTATCTATAAAACTTTTAATTTTTACAAATTTTGCTCTGAAATCATTTTCTTTATTGCTAAAAATCATTTTTCAGCAAAAATTAGCTAAAAAATTTTTAAAAATTTAGATTCTATGTGAAATTTCCTGTAAAAATCGACCCCTTTGGGGGGGGGGTATAGGAAAAATCAAAAGTTGTTCAGACAATGAATGAAAAGCCGAAAATTTTGATAAGTAACTTGGGGCTCTATCGACTACAAACAAAATTTTGTCGGAATCGATTGATCAGTTTGATACCCTCCCTTATAAGTTTAGATTCTCCACCACGATCCAGTTCCCTGATAAGTCTAGCTATGGAGAATTCTATAGAAAAGTCAAAGAGCAGTTCTTCATTGACATCCAAGTCGATTCGAGAAGGAGATGAATTTCAAGCAAGTGTACTAGCAGTCGAAGAATGGCAAGGTCCATCAACGAGCATTGCGAGATCAGATGAGGATCGAGATGAGTGTTTGTGGAAACCCGATGACGGGCTTTTAGACCCTAGAGAGTTGGATGAGTTTTGTCAAACGCTGCAGCGACATTGTGATGCGGATATTCCCGAGGTTTGTGACGTAGCCAGAAATTTGTTATGGGGGGACCCTACCAGGAAATTTTCAAAATTTTGGAGGAAAACATAAATGGAACTCTTGTGATTTTTTCTATTTTTAAAAAAATTTTCAAAAATCACTTTTGTCCTCCTTGTTTTTTCGCACGGATAGGCGCGAAAATTATTTTGTTAAAAACTTGAGGTAAAGCAAAAAAGCGCCAAAAAACATTTTTCGAGCAAAATCGAATTTTTAGCGAAAACTGAATTTTTGGCTAAAATCAAATTAATGCTTGTTAATGCTTGCTTTTAAACTGAAAACGATCAGGAAATGAAACTTTTTGGTGAAAAAATGTCAAAATTGGGACTTTTTTAATTGAAAATTAGAAAA
This sequence comes from Acrobeloides nanus, assembly GCA_900406225.1. NCBI lineage: Eukaryota > Metazoa > Nematoda > Chromadorea > Rhabditida > Cephalobidae > Acrobeloides > Acrobeloides nanus. The sequence goes on from OZJO01001258.1 coordinate 40,243, forward strand.
TTTAGGACAATTTTAGTGAAATCCTTGAACTAAAACACCTTTGTGTTTCATATGGGACATTTTTGTTGAAAAAATGGGCAATTTTAATAAAAAATCGTAATGGGGGATCATTAGGATTTTTTATAAAAATTTGGTAAAAACATAAGGGAGACCATTAGGAAAACATTTTTTCCGTTATGAGGGCCCCACCTTTGCCTACGTCACTGGGTTTGCAACAAAAAGCAACAATCAATTTTAGAGCGAAATTTTTAGGCTATGAACCTGTTACATAAATGCGGTTATGATCGTCTCAAAGCATTGGAAGCTAGTGACGAATTGGCGCTTTCACAATCAAGCGATTGGTCACAAGAAGAAATCGAAATTTTCTATAATAGCTTTTCAAAGCCGGGGAAGAATTTTAGACGTGTTTTAAAAGAAGTATGATTCCGACTTTTGTAATACTTGAAGACGACTTTTAGTTGCCTGGAAAGAAAATGTCGGATTTGGTTGAATTTTACTATCGAGTGAAGAAAGCCAGATGTTTTACGTCTTCAAACTTTTCTTTTTGTGAAAAACTTGGATCGTAAGTCTCTAAAAAATAATAGATAATCCCCTTTAAGAATTATAACCGATGATACCCCAATTGCAACTAGAGATTTGTGTGAGAATTGTACCAAGGCTTTATGGCAAACTGAAGGAAAAATGGAGATCAAAAATCGACGAAGGGTGAAACTTTGCTCGGCCTGTGAATTATATTTCAAGTCTTTTTTTGCGTGTAAAAAGACCGATTTTGAAAGTGTGAAATTTAGAATTTCAAAATGTTATCGACCGTGTAAACAAGTAGCACCTATAAATAATGATTCATTGGAACTTGGAATTACTCCGCATTCTGTGAATTCCTTTTCAAAAATGATCTCGATTATACCCAAGTAATATCTATTAGACTGTTATAGAAATACTTTTTTTTATAATTTATACTTGCGCTATTTTAAAGGGGGAGGAGGGCCGATTGAGGCGAGTTATCGCAAAAAATTTTCAAAATTTTTTCGATAAACGTAAAAATGGTGAAAAAAATACTGTTTTCGAGAAAAAAATCGAAAAAAATTTTTTGGGGTGTTTTTTGGTCTTTTTTACAGCAAATTTTAATCAATAAAAATTCGCAAAGTAAAAAACCGTATCAACAAATCTTTTAACAGTGATGAGAAATGGAATTATCAAAATTGAGAAAAAATGATAAAGAGTTTAAGGTTGTGGGATGAGATGGCCTCCGTGGCGTAGTAGGTTGCGTGTTTGGCTGTTGCTCGAAAGGTCGCTGATTTGATGCCCAGCTTCGTCACTTGGTTTTTGCCTAAAAATTGGTTTCAATTTTGACAATTCTATGAGAAATAGAAATTGTCAAAATTCTCATGAGAAATAGAATTGTCAAAATTGAGACCAATTTTAGGCAAAAATCAAGTGATGAAGCTGGGCATCAAACCCGTGACCTTTCGAGCAACAGCCAAACACGCAACCTACTGCGCCACTGAGGTCATCTCATCCCACAACCTTAAATTCTTTATTATTTTTTCTCAATTTTGACAATTCCATTTCTTATCACTATTAAAAGATTTTTTGATACGGTTTTTTACGTTGTTGGGGTAAAAACTAAGCTATCAGATTATGTTAAAATCAAATCTCTACCTTATTAGGAAGACCGAGAAAAGTTGCTTGGAAAACTTCAAGCTGAACAATTCGTATATTAGAAAACGCGGATAGACATACTCCAGTGAATTTATAATCCGTTTTTAGAGATCACCCAGATTGCTTTTTTGAACCACGACTAGAGAAATTAAGAGAAACCATTGAATGGAGTTCAGATGAAACCTTGGAATGTGTGCAAGGTATACACAAGTTTTCAAGTTTTTTAAATAGAATTTTTGAACGTTTAGGGTTTCATAAATTTGGAAAAGATTTTGAAAAAATTGCTGAACAAATAGATGGGAAGACACCAGAAATGATCTCGGAATTCTATGAATTGCACAAGGCTCGCTATAGACTCGATTTTGTAAGATACACACACATCACGGTGGAAAAAAAGAAACAACAAAAAAATAGAACGCAGAGAACTGTCCAGTATAGCTTAGTAGCAGATCTCTCGATTTTCAGTTTCTAACGATGAGGGTTCGATCCCCGATGGTTTTATAACTCAAGATTTCATCAGAGTTATGATAAGAACTTCGGGGAGTGAACCCTCACCGTTAGAAACTGAAAATCGAGAGATCTGCCACTACGCTATACTGGACAGTTTTGACATTTTCAAAGCGAAAAAACGCCTCCCTGATCCAGGGAAGGCCTGTATATTGAAGCGAAAAGTCGCAACAATGCAATTTTTGTGACTTGTCGCTTTAATACATAGGCTTTCCCTGAATCAGAGAAGCGTTTTTTCGCTTCGAAAACGTCAAGTTAGAATTCCCGCATGTTTTTACCCCAAGATCTTTCCAGAAAAATTTTTGAAATTTTCACGTGGATAGCCCCCTATTGTGTAGTGTATTTGTGCTCCGAAGTTTTTCTTATTTTAGCTTATATCTTTATACGAAAGAGAACAAGTGGGAGAAACTTATGCTCGCAATTCACGAAACATCAATGCCTGTGATGACGATGATGAGTTCGATGGAGACAATCGAGCACGAGAATCTCGTAGCAATGCGCAACGTCGGGATTTTAGCAAGAGTAGTATGATCACGAGGAATCAAAAGAAGCGTACTGTTGATGTTGAGTATTAATAATAATAAAATTAACCCATAAAAAATTTATGTGGCAAAAAAGGGTGAAGCAAAAAAGGTGCATTTTGGAGACACGAAAAAAATCGAAAAATTTTCGATTTTCGCGTCAATACACCAACTCCATTCCCTGAATCAGGGTTAAGATAATTTTTTCATGGTTTAGGAATGCGCGCAATCGATTCCCCGCATAAAATTACCCCTATATGGATTATTTTTAAAACCAAATTTCCGGTTCCAAAAAAATTTTCGGGCCCCAAAAATGCACTATTTTGTCTCACCCTGTACAAAATATATGAATAATAAAGAAAATTTAAACAATTGAAGAAAGCGACATGTCTTTTTTTAATGTTGATGCTGGACTACGCTGCCCATTCTCTCAAGCATCTTACAGAAGTCCCCAATATTCCTGAAATCGAGTAAAAAAAATTAAAGGACTAGGCCCTTCCAAGAACCAGGCCAGGAAAAAGTTGCCAAAAAAAGTTTGTGTATTACAACGAAAACATGTACACAACTTCAAAATTTCAAAAACAATTATCTCGAAAACTACAATGATTCCGAAAATGCCATAAAAACAAAAAATGCTCCATTTTTCATAAATTTTTCGAACTTCTATAAAAATTGGCAACTTTTTTCCCACTGGACTGGTCCTTTAAGGTCCGCTTACTCGACACCAGCTTTTTCACTACATTGGCAAAGTTCGCCGGCCTCTTTCTTCCATTCGATATGTCTCAAGCATTTCTTGATTTCCTTATTTGCTTCCCGGGGTTCAATCAACGGCTGGCATCTATATATACCAAAAAAAGTACTAGATCTTTAAAAATGAAAGCAAACTTGTGTTCATCAAAGCAAAAGCTTTTAGCATTCTTTTGCATGAAGCAATCCTTCATACAAGAGCCAACATCGACTGCAGTCTGGAGTAACTCTTTGCCACCTGTAAATGTTTTCATGAAGATTTGAGCTGTAGACTGGATTTTCTGCTCGCCGTTGTTAATAATCTCGCGAATATCGGCTTGTGGGATCATTTTTCTTTCACCACCTTCTACGCACCTAAAAAACGAAAGGTTTTCCACGGCATAGGCTCTAATAGAACGAAGAGGATGGAACGATACGATCGACTAAAACGATACGAGTGAGACGACATAATGGAACGAAACCAGATCCAGGGTTTTCGTGTCAATATTCAGGCAACTTCAAATTCGAATTGCCTTGATTCTTGTAAGTCAATTTCAGGCAAATTGTTTAATTCGTATCGTTTCATTTATGTTCGTTTCATTCGTATCGTTTCATAACAATCGAATAAAACGATACAAATTAGACGACATAATGGACCAAATTCAGGGTTTTCGTGTCAATATTCAGACAAATTCGAATTGCCTTGATTCTTGTAAATCAGTTTCAGGCAAATCGTTTCATTCTTATCGTTTTATTTGGTCGTTTCATTCGTATTCGTTCCATCTGTGTTCGTTTCATTCGTATCGTTTTTGAATTTGCCTGAATATTGACACGAAAACTCTGAATTTAATCTATTATGTCGTTTCATTCGTGTCATTTTGTTTGTATTCGTTTCATTCGTATTCGTTCCATTTGTGCTTGTTTCATTCGTATCATTTTTTGAATTTGTCTGAATATTGACACGAAAACCCTGAATTTGGTCCATTACGTCGTTTCATTCTTATCGTTTCAAACATTTGTTTCATTCAAGTCTATGCCTTTTCCACGTGCCAAAAAACTTACGATTCAATGTTTGTTTGTAAACAAGTCAACATATCCTCAACGACGTATTCTTTTTTGACATAGCATTGTTTTAACTCTTCAGGATTTGATGCTACCTAAAGTTATGGATAATTTGAGTTTAGAAGTCAACTGAAGCACCATTTTCACTTTTCCCCAGCAATCATCGAAACATTGTTGGACTTGACCCTTCATTTCATCAACGCATTTTTGTTGTTCCTCGCAGTTACATTCTCGAATCATGTTTCCAGTTTTGGCTTGGTTTAGTACCTGTGCACCTTGATTTAAAGCCTAAACCGAGATTATAAATTGTTGAGTTTCTAGAGACATTACCTTGTCTACCACGGCACATTGAAAGAGTGGAAGGATAGCTAACAAGGCTAACATTGTCTTCATGATTGGTTAGGACTATAAATTTGATACAAGTCAATCACTAGTGATGTTCAAAGCACACGTAGGCGCGTGGTCTGTCGTAATTTTTTTTAAAGCACAACCCCACAATTCTGATCTGTCGTTACGACAGACCAAAATAATAAAATCACCCCCCCCCCCCCCCCCCCCCCCCCCCCCTCCGATCCTGCCCTGTCGTCACGACACCCCGCAGCCCACGTGTGGTTCAAAGTGATAAATGAGGGTAAGTGTGATAATAGGCTTAGTGTGATAACGTTATCACTAGTGATAACAGTGATAACGAAGTATCAAAAATTCCAATGCCGACAAATGCAGAAAGAACTCTGTAAAANGGAGATAGTGATGTTCAAAGTGATAAATGAGGGTAAGTGTGATAATAGGCTTAGTGTGATAACGTTATCACTAGTGATAACAGTGATAACGCTGTTAAAATTTGAATTTCGTTATGTATTGACACGAATACTTGGGATACGTTTAGGGTGAACGCTAGTAGTCTCGAAACGCAAGTTGAAGCGCTAGCCGTCTCAAAATCGTCCCAAAACCGGGACTCGTTTCGAGACGCCGTCTCGACCTCGTTTGAATTAATCTGAGTATTGACACGAAAACCCTGAGTTTTAGATTTTTTAAAAATACGCTTAATTATTGAATGTATTTAAAAAACAAAGTCGGCCTTCTTTTTTTTTCTTTTTAGCTCGATGAGGCGAACAAAACGACACCAAATTTATCCAATTTGATAATTGTTTTGGGTTATTGAAACGAAACCCTTGAATCAGGATTTTCGTTTCAATAACCCAAAACAATTATCAAATTGGATCAATTTGGTGTCGTTTTGTTCGTCTCGTCGAGCTATACCCCTTGAATCTGAACCTAGTTACTCCAGGCTGAAGGATATAGACAAAAGTTGGATGAAAAATCAAAAATGGTCATAAAATTGAAGAAAGATAAAAGGTTAATGAATGAGGGGATCTACGAATCAACAACCTTATTTATACTTGTTCAACTATGATGTTATGTCAACCTTTTTCTTATTATTTGTTATTGAAGGGCACAAATTTTTGTCAACCTAAACCTGCCAATAAAGGCGACAAATATCTGAAAACAAAATTTTCAACGTGAAAAATAGAAAGTTCTCCAGGTTTCCGTACCGAAACAACAAAATGTTTTGTCGGAAAATGTCTATGTTTGTTTATGTATTGTATGTTCGAATCAGCAAGATCAGTAAGATTGTTGTGTCTGATTCGACCAAGTTTGATATGGAAAGATGAGATCCTAAAAGAAGAATTCAAGTTTAGGAATTTGATTATTTATTTGTTTTGATATTTATAAAAAGTTAAACATCGCGATCAAAATCCAGAAAAGTTTGATCGTGTGTTAATAAACAACTTTTTAATGAATCAAAGATTTGAAATAGATGTACATGTTTTCGTTGCAATACACAGACGGAACTTCAAATTCGTCAGAAATCACAAAATTTGAAAAATTCTTCAAAAATTGCAAAATTTGTCAAAATTTGCAAAATTCATTAAAATTTGTCAAAATGGCAAAATTTGTCAAAAATTGAAAAATTCTTCAAAAATTACAAAATTTGTCAAAATTGCAAAATATGTCAAAATGGCAAAATTCGCCAAAAATCGAAAAATTTGTCAAAAATTGCAAAATTCATCAAAAATTGAAAAATTCGTAAAAATTGAAATTTTTTTAAAAATCGAAATTTCGTCAAAAATCGAAAAATTTGTCAAAAATTGCAAAATTCATCAAAATCGAAAAATTCTTCAAAAATTACAAAATTTGTCAAAATGACAAAATTCGCTAAAAATCGAAAAATTCGTCAAAATGGCAAAATTCGTTAAAAATGGCAAAATGAAAAATTCATTAAATTTTTAAAAAATTTGAATTTTCGCGTCAATACACAATTTTTATTGATTTAGGGACTAATTTTCACTGCGTTCATGTTTTCGTTGTAATACACAGACGAAACGTTGTAATACACAGACCCGAGAGGCAAAAAAATCTTGTCACACGCAATTATCTCAAAAATTACAACGATTCAGAAGGTGCCGTAAAAACAAAAAATGCTCCATTTTTCATGAACTTTCCGAATATATTCAAAAAGTTTGTGTATTACAACGAAAACATGCACACAAATTCAAAATTTCAAACGCAATTTTCTCGAAGCCGTTAGCCATTCAGCATTTACCTTCAAACGAAGAATTCTCCATTTTCATGGACTTTTCGAATACAGTGCCTCTCACGTACATTCATACCCTAAACTTTTGATCATATCTCAGACGAATAAAAAGATTTTTCGATGGGATTTTTTTAGGTGTTAGCTGATAGAAAGCGAAACAAATCCTGTAAAAATTTTTAAATTCGCTTTAAATAGGCTCGACTTTTTGCTGTTTTTCATGTTTTAAAGAAAGAATAAAAGCTTAGATTAACTTGTGGTGATGGTATAGTGGTTAGCGAGTTCGGCTAGCGGCCATAAGGTCGAGAGTTTGATTCCCGCATGCATCATTTGGTTTTTGCCTCATTTTTTGACTATCAGCTTCAAAGCCAAATATCTGACTTTGAAGCTGATAGTCAAAAAATGAGGCAAAATGACGTATCCGGAAAGCAAACCCCCGACCTTATGGCTGCTAGCCGAATGCGCTAACCACTATACCATCACCACAAAATAATCTAGGCTTTCATTTTTGACTATCAACTTCAAAGTCAAATATCAGATATTTGACTTTGAAGCCGATAGTCAAAAAACGAGGCAAAAACAAAATGGAGCACCCGGGAAATCAAAACATCGACCTTATGGCTGCTAGCCGAACGCGCTAACCACTACACCATCACCACAATTTAATCTAGGCTTTCATTTTTTGACTACCAACTTCAAAGTCAAATATCTCGGCACTGTTAAATAATTTTTATATACGGTTTTTTGCATGTGTTAGAAGGACTACAGCTCTATATTTTCAGTAGCGTGCAAGACTTATTGATCAATCTAATATTTATTTACTCACTCCAAGTTTATGCTTGAAATTTATAGAAAAAATAATGCTTTATTTTTAAAACAATGCTTTATCTTTACAATAAGATGAGTAAAAAAAGTAAATATGGTAATAAAAATTTTAAATAATTTATAGTATAACAGAAAATTTTTTTAAAGACTTTCAATCTACAAGTCTAAGACTAATTTCCGAAAATATGTACTTGATTGTTGAGTTGAAACTACTACTTCTCTTCTTTTTTTACATAAGATTGTACGACGAGTAAAAAGGATAGTCCGCGGATGAAGCTAGAAGATTCATTCCACTTGAGGTAGAATTGACGGCGCTAGGATTCCAATTCGGTAAGCTTGTTGTTGACCAATCGAACTCTTGCGGATTAGCAGTCGGGAAATTCACATTGCCAAAATGATTCGATAGGTAGGTTGTATCCAAGCGATGCGAATTTCGCGATTCAGATTCATGAAGAAATGCCGCAGCACTGGGCTGGCGGGACTGTAGACCGAAGACTGGCTCGACCATTCGATTGCCAGATGAAGAGAAGCGGACAGAGTTTGGCTTGATCACTGAAGAAGGGGTGGATAGCAGTGGCTTCTGGAGTGTCGGCTCGGCCCGCTTCACAAGCCCGATACCGTTTTGAACGGATCGGGCTTCCGCGAGTCAACTCACGCTCTGATCACTCTGTTCGGGGCTCGCGACGTTCCTAAACTTGTTTTATCTAACTGTATAATCATAGAAATTAGGAGCTTAGGATTAAGCTTGGGCTTGGGCTT
>OZJO01001258.1:58490-106247 GCA_900406225.1 Acrobeloides nanus
CCAACGACACCAAGATCATGGAAAACGATGGGCGGAATCAAAAGTTATACTCAAAATAAGGAAGAGGTAAAAATCTCGAAAGTGCGGTTTTTTATGAGCCACCCTGTACTATTTTTGCGCACTTTTTTACGAAATTAGTTGTTATTCGAAAAAGTGAAAAAAATCATGTTTTCGTAAGGTTTTTTGGAAAAAATAACGTTTACCAACGTGTTTCTCACATAAAAATACCCATATGCAAAATTTTTTAACGAATTTGGACACAAGGAAACGGATGGAGGTTGAACCTACGATATCAACGTTGGCCCAACGTTGTTTAACTTGCCAGATCGGACAGGATGCTAACTTCGGACTTTGAATTTTGGGTCTAGCTTTTTTATAGTTGGAACTGAAACGGATTATAGCTACTATGTTATAAAGTTGACTAGTTTTTTACCGCATTTCTCCTTTGTCATGGCTTCTGATGTCTCCGTTATAGTCGATTCGCGGAGTTCTTCAAGTTTGGGCAGTATTTTAACTTCGGTTTCGAGAGGAGGTTCCTTTTCTTCATCATCTACAATTGTATAAGCACCGGAAATTGTGCTTTGCTCGATCACTTGCTGTGAGGGTTTTGTTTCTACCGAGTCCAAAGTCACCTAAAAAGAAACCTTAGTTATCATATTATTTACAAGATATACTCCGTTTTTGACAAATTTTGCAATTTTTCAAAATTTGAAGAATTTTTGAATTTTGACGAATTTTCAATTTTTGACAAATTTTGCAATCCCGCTGAACGCTCAAAAAAGTGGGAGCCCATAGCCTAGTGGCTAAAGAGCCATAGCCACTAGTCTATGAGCTTCCTTAGCCACTAGGCTATGAGCCCACTTTTTTGTCGTTCGGAATATATAACATTACCAAAATTTTTGAAGCTTCGTTCGTTGAATCATGATCACTGTCTTGATTCGAATTAGCTGCTTGGTCGAACTGCCGCAGAAGAAGACTTAAATCATCCAGCGTCTGCCTCTTCTTTCTACCATAACTTTGGACACTATGCGAGCCATTTCCACTCATTTCACAAATAGCCTACAAACCATGATAAAATTTATACTGGCACGAAAAATTTACTGGAGCACATCTTTCAACACAGATATTCACTGCACATCGGATGCGAACACGTCTAGACCCGTCAAACCGAAATACCTTCATTTTTGTACTAAAGCCATCGCCCACTTCGATTATTGGGAATCTCATCAAACGATTTCTAACTTTTGAATCAGGACAACTAAAATAATTTTTCTTAAAGGACCAGTCCACTTGAAAAAAACTCTATGTAAAAGTTATATATTCGGAAAATTCATGAAAAATGGAGCATTTTTTGTTTTGACGGCATGTTCTGAATCGTTGTAGTTTTTGAGAGAATTGTGTTTGAAGTTGGCGATTTTTGAAAAAATCTGTGTATTACAACGAAAATATGAACGCAGTGAAAATTCGTCTATGAATCAATAAAAGTTGTGTATTGAAGCAAAAATTTAAAAATTCCCCAAAAAATAAAAATTTGTCAAAAATTGCAAAATTTGTCATTCAAAACGTTTGTGTATTACAACGAAAACATGTACACAAATTCAAAATTTCAAACGCAGTTATCTCAAAAACCACAACGATTCAGAACATGCCGTAAAAACAAAAAATGCTCCATTTTTCATGAATTTTCAGAAGATATAATTTTTACATAGAGTTTTTTCCCAAATGAACTGGTCCTTTAAAGACTTTGCATGTTATAGTCCGTTTCAGTTGGAATGAAATAATTTGGGGGGACCCATAGTGCAGTGAATAAGGAAGCCGGCCGTCCGATCTGACAAGTTAAGCAACGTTGAAACCACCAAGTTCGATCCCGGTAGGTAGCAAAACTTTGTATTTTCGAAAAACTTTTTTCCTAAAATGGAGCAAAAATTTTTTGCTTCATTTTTTGGAAAGAAAAAGTTTTGCCCTATAGGGATCGAACCTCGGGTCTCAACGTTGCTTAACTTGCCAGATCGGACGAACGACCTCCTTATCCACTGCACAACGTTTTTTTCATTCTAGCTGAAACGGACTATTATCATCTAACCCTTTGGTAACAAGTGGGAGTGGTGCTGGATCAGGCGGCATGCCATCTAAGCGTTCAGCTATGCACTCATCAACAAAGAAACCGTATGGGGTTGGATCGCTCTTCGTCGCTACTTTATTGTAGATCCATCGGAGTTCGAGTTCTTCGCCCAGGGAAACTGTGGTCACTGGTTTTCCATCTCGGAAAATCGCCATGCGGATCCTTTCCGAAGGCTCATCACTCTGGGGTTTTACAGTCGTTTCTGTTGTGGAGTTTAATCTAAAATTGATCCGATTTTAGCTTAAAGAACCAGTCCGGTCGGAAAAAAAGTTACCCATTTTTGTGCATATTCGGAAAGTTCATGAAAAATGGAGCATTTTTTGTTTTTACGTTAAATTCTAAATCGTTGTAGTTTTCGAGAAAATTGTGTTTGAATTAGTGTACATGTTTTCGTTGTAATACACAAACTTTTTTGAATTTTTTGCGGAAAAATCGATTTTTTAAATGTTCATAAAATGAACATTGTAGCAATTTTTTATAGCTAAATGAGACGAACAAAATGACACTGAAATTATACAATTTGAAAATTGTTTTGGGTTATTGAAACGAAAATTCTGATTCATGTTTTCGTTTCAATAACCCAAAACAATGTTCAAATTGGATAATTTTGACGTCATTTTGTTCTGCTCATTTAGCTACAAAAAACTACTACAATGTTCATTTGATGAAAATTTAAATGCAAAAATCGATTTTTTCGCAAAAAATTTATGTATTACAACGAAAACATGTACACAAATTTAAAATTTCAAACACAATTATCTCGAAAACTACAACGATTCAGAACGTGCCGTAAAAACAAAAAATGCTCTATTTTTCATGAACTTTCTGAATATCAAAAAATGGCAACTTTTTTCCGACCGAACTGGTCCTTGGCTAATCTCACTGTTTCTTTTCCTGGACAACATTTGAATAGTCACAAGTGACATTGAAAATCCTATCCGTGCCCGTCATCTAGAAATTTGTACGTAATTTGAAATTTTTAAATTACACAAACCAATGATGGAATTCCAATATTGTTCTTTTGGATGACAACAATGAATGACCATAATGCCGGCGCCAATTCAACTCCTGGGCAATCTGGGTTGCTAAAAGTGCTCGATGGGTATGGAACTTCTAGGCGTGCTTCCAATGCACTTTCAAAAATCTTCCTGCATGTCGCTGAATGATCCTTGATAAATAGAGCGCCCGAAGTTGGATTCTCGAATCGGGCAGTCATAACAATGCCATCGAGTTTGCACTCTGTCTCAAGAGCTACAAATAAATAGAAGCATTGGTGAGCAAAACTTGGCATAGACTCGAACGAAACGAAAGGTTTGAAACGAACACAAATGAAACGACGTAATGAACCCAATTCAGGATTTTCGTGTCAATATTCAGGCAAATTCAAAAACAAACGATACGAATGAAACGAAAACAAATGAAAAATAATGAACGAAACACAGATGGAACTAATAAAAATGAAACGATTTGCCTGAAACTGATTTATAAGGATCAAAACAATTCGGGTTTGAATTTGCCTGAATATTGACACGAAAACCCTGAATTTGGTCCATTATATCGTTTCATTCGTATCGTTCGTTCCATCCTCTTCGTTCCATTATACCTATGTATCAAAACTTACTCCCTTTAATCTTTTCTGGTTGTTGAGGTTCTTGAAAAATAGTTGACGATTGTTGTTGTGGAGGATTGCCAATCGAATTTTTCCACGGTTCAAGTTGTTCGGATTGATTAGCGTCCTTATTCAGCTTGTCCAGGATTAAGATCTTCGCATCGTTGGAAGTTTTTACGTCAAAACTTGCTTGAGGTTCGTCTGGTTTTGAAATGCTCTCTGACTTGGTCAGCGTCCCAGGCACGTATTCACAAATGTTGTCATAATAGTCAACATTTGGAGATGGTTTGAACAACTCTGGGTATGAGAATTGACTTTTTTTGTTCAACACGCATTTTTGCTATAATAGGGGAGATGATGGATTTCGTCAAATGAAAGATTACTTCTTCGCGATAATACATTAACGAGTCACACTCAGCACCGGCAGACAGGCATGCATAAAAACATTCTCCGATACTATTTGTTTTTAGAACCTAAAATTACCATAAGGGTGAACGCTGGGTACGATTCAGGGTTTTCGTTTCAATAACCCAAAACAGTTATCAAATTGGATAAATTTGGTGTCGTTTTGTTCGTCTCGTCGAGCGATAAAGAATGCCATCTTTGTCTTAATATTGACACGAAAACCTGAATTTTACATTTTTTTAAATACGCTTAATTATCGGGTGTATTTAAAAAACAAATTGGCATTCTTTATCGCCCGACGAGACAAAACGACACAAAATTTATCCAATTTGATAATTGTTTGGGGTTATTGAAACGAAAACCCTGAATCTCAAAAATTGAACTTTTTATCAACAATCGAATTTTGCTCAAAATCACACCAGTCCGGTTGGAAAAAGTTGCCAATTTTGTTGAAATTCGAAAAGTTCATGAAAAATGGAGCATTTTTTGTTTTTACAGTAAATTCTGAATTGTTGTCGTTTTCGAGATAATTGCGCATGAAGTTAGCGATTTGAAATTTTGTGTATTACAACGAAAACATGTACCTGATAGTTTTTTCTCAAAATCTGTATATTGAGAAGAAAATAATTCAAAATCCTTGAACATTTAGAAAAAATAAATACAGTATTTTTTATAACTCTATGAGACGAATAAAATGACATCAAAATGTTCCAATTTGAAAATTATTTTGTGTTATTGACACGAAAATTCTGATTCACGTTTTCGTTTCAATACAAAAATTCAAAATTTCAAACTCAATTATCTCAAAAACGACAACGATTCAGAATTTACCGTAAAAACAAAAAATGCTCCATTTTTTATGAACTTTCCGAATATGGCAACTTTTTTTCGACCGGACTAGTCCTCTTTAACCTTGTCTGCAGTATCAAGCATTCTTCCGGGCACATATTCAAAACTAGCTTCAGTGCAACGAATCTTCCCGGGAACACAATACTTCTCAAAATATTGCCCAGCGGATATTGAACTTAATTCCAAGCTGATTCGACTATCGCCTGAAATTTCCTTCACCGAGTCGGTGATCAAAGACGACTCAGCAGTTAAATGACATTCTTGGTTATTTCCAGAATAGGTATACCCACGGCAAGGAAAAGTCTCGGTATCGACACGATTTTCCTGAAATTGAGTAAAAATGTTTTTTCATTGATTCAATTAGCAGCAAACCAAGCACGCTTTCCGGCATTCTTCGGCTGAAATTCCTGCCATAATAACATCTTTCTCGACGCCAATTCGATATGATTCGGATCGAATCCAGTGGACTTGTGAATCGTCAAAACACGAAACTGGAGAAAAGAAGTGTTAGAAAATTTCTTGCACAAGGCAACTTACTGTCAAAACAATTGTTTTCAAAATAGTCAACAAGATGGTATTGTGTATCGTTCGTAAATAGATTCGGGTACTCCTGGCGCATATCTCGATTCAATATGCACTCGCCACTTTCATAATAAAACATCACTGAGCGACAATCCATATTTAGTCTATGCTTGGCTTCTAAGCATAATCGCAGACAATCCGATAGACCATCAGTTAATTTGACCTAAACTTCCAGGCATAACAATAACGGAATGGAACGATCGTTCAAACAACACAAAAACGGGATGAACAATAACGAGATGACAAGAACGGGGCGACAAGATGATTTCAGATCTCGGCTCCTAAAAGGAATTTTGATATGGTGTCAAAGACTTTTTTACTCAGGATAAAAAGTTGAGAAAAAAGTCTTTTACACTATCTAAAAATTCCTTAAAGGAGCTGAGATCTGAAGGGAAAAATCGTCCCGTTTGTGTCGTTCCGTTCGATCGTCCCGTCGATTCGCCCCGTTTTTGTCGTTTCGTTCGATCGTCCTGTTCTTGTCGTCCCGTTCTTGTTCATCCCGTCGATTTGCCCCGTTTTTGTTGTTCCGTTCGATCGCCCCGTTCTTATCGCCCCGTTCTTATTGTCCCGTTCGTGTCGTCCCGTTCGTATCGTCCCATTCTTGTCCTCCCGTTCTTATTGTCCCGTCGATTCGCCCCGTTTTTGTCGTCCCGTTCGATCGTCTCGTTCTTGTTCGTCCCGTCGATTCGCTCCGTTTTTGTCATTTCGTTCGATCGTCCCGTTCTTGTCGTCCCGTTCTTATTCGTCCCGTCGATTCGCCCCGTTTTTGTCGTTCCGTTCGATCGCCCCGTTCTTATCGCCCCGTTCTTATTGTCCCGTTCGTGTCGTCCCGTTCGTGTTGTCCCGTTCGTATCGTCCCATTCTTGTCCTCCCGTTCTTGTCGTCCCGTCGATTCACCCCGTTTTTGTCGTTTCGTTCGATCGTCCTGTTCTTGTCGTCCCGTTTTTTTTCATTCCGTCGATTCGTCCCGTTTTCGTTGTTCCGTTCGATCACCCCGTTCTTATTGTCCGGTTCGATCGTTCCGTTTGATAGTCCCATTCTTATCGTCCCGTTCTTATTGTCCCGTTCTTGTTCGTCCCGTCGATTCGCCCCATTTTTGTCGTTCCGTTCGATCGCCCCGTTCTTATTATCCTGTTCGATTGTTCCGTTCGATAGTCCCATTCTTATCGTCTCGTTCGTGTCGTTCCGTTCGTATCGACCCATTTTTATCGTCCTGTTCAATCGTCCCATTCTTGTCCCCCCCGTTTTTGTGTCCCGTTCTTTTCATCCCGTTATTGTGTATGCTAACTTCCATATAGCTATAGATTTAGTGCTCTTACCTCCAGTGCACTTCCAATTAAAACATGTTGAGGAAATCGTTCAAACGCATAAGGTCCATCGCACAATTCACTTGCTAGTAATGACGTTTATTTTCATGTAAGATAATGAATCTCTTACTTGGGATACAAATTTGTTGGAAAAATGCTATCCCTGGTTCATGGGTTCGCATTAAGAAAGATGTCCCAAACGGTTGTCCCTCCACGGAAGTTAGAGCACAACTTTGACTTAAAGCATTGTATTCAAAAGCATGGCAATCGACTCCCTTAAAGTTATTATTTTTTTGGCCATCCAGATATTATGTTACAGTCAGCTCTCGATTTAGTGAGATCCCCCAGGGAGAGTGTCACTCAATCGAGTTTGACTGTATTTATACTTTTGCAATGCATCCCTGCGTGGTCGTGTTGGCGGAAAAATTCTCGTGATGGGTCATTAAATCGAGAGTTGACTGCATCATGTTGGAGGGGTCAGTCCTCTCCCGCAAAAAGTTGCAAAAAATTTTTTTGTTTTTATGATAAATTCTGAATCGTTGTCGTTTTCGAGATAATTGCGTATGAAGTTGGCGAAATTGAAATTTCGTGTATTACAACGAAAACATGTACTTGATAGTTTTTTCCCTGAATCAATAAAACTTGTATATTGAGAAGAAAACAATTCAAATTCCATGAACATTTAGAAAAAAATAAATACAGCATTTTTTATAACTCAACGAGACGAATAAAATGGCATCAAAATTATCCAATTTGAACATTGTTTTGGGTTATTGAAACGAAAATATTTGAAAATTTTCGTTTCAAAATAATTTTCAAATCGAATCATTTTGGTGTCATTTTATTCGTCTCGCCGAGTTATATAAAAATGACGAATGTTTTTTTAGTGAAAATTTTAAAAATTGATTTTTTATCATTTTCGTTTCAATACACAGATCAAATTCTAATGGTTTCAACCCCTTCGCTTCAATACACAAACTCGTTTAAATTTTTTATTCAATTTTGTTTTGCAAATATCTCTGAAGGGCTAACGATTTAGAATTTACTTCCAACGTAAAAAAAAGTTGATCGCTCGCCGATTTTTGAACCTTGCTATGAAACAGTTTAATTAAGACAAACTTCGGATTTAAGAGAACATTTTTCAGCGCACTGACTCAAAGTAATCCCAGCAAGTGTTGCTTTTGGCATATCGTCAATACGTAAACCTTCGGAACGCACATATGAAGTTTTATTTGTAGCTGTACACTCATGTTTCGTTTCAATTTGTTGTTGAGCTGAAATTTTTTAATATAATTTTTATTTTGGTCGACTTTTTAAAGATTTTTTTATCCATTTTGTATGTCAATAATATTCTTCCATCCTTAAATTTAAAGCACCAGTCCACTTTTGTGTTTTTGATGCCATGTGATAGAGCACAAAATTTTGAGCATTGTTTGCTTTTATGGCACCATTTGAAAATCTAAGTTTAAGCTTAGGCCTAGGCTTAGGCTTAAGCTTGGGTTTAGGCTTAAGCTTGGGCTTAGGCTTAAGCTTAGGCTTAAGCTTAGGCTTAAGCTTGGGCTTAAGCTTGGGCTTAAGCTTGGGCTTAGGCTTAAGCTTAGGTTTAAAGCACCAGACTCTGGTTTTACATTATTGGTATGGGTTCGATCCCCATATGGTTTGGAATTTCAAAAAAGAAGAATTTTATGCTCTATCACATGGCATCAACTCCCCACAAGTGGAGGGGTCCTTTAAAAGACTAGTCTACTTTTGGAGAGTTGATGCCATGTGGCTTAAGCTTAGGCCTAGGCTTAGGCTTAAAACACCAGTCCACTTTTGTGTTATTGATGCCATGTGATAGAGTACAAAATTTTGAGCATTTTTTGCTTTTACGGCACCACTTGAAAATCTAATCGTAAAAAGTTATGAGCGAAAAAACATTTTCAAACGAGTTTAAACATTGAAACGAAAATAAAAACTTTGAGCAATTCGTTTCAATACACAGACTTTTGGTAGAAAATTTCATTTTTGCATCGATTTTTTCAACTTTCATAAAATCAACATTGTAGCAATTTTTAAAAATTTTTCGTCAAGAAGAATAAAATGGCACCAAAATTATCAAATTTGAAAATGGTTTTGGGTTATTGAAACGAAAACATGAATCAGAATTTTCGTTTTAATGTTTTTAAACTATTTTGAAAATTTTTTCTCTCATAACTTTTTATGATTAGATCTTCAACTAGTAGCTGTAAAAGCAAAAAATGCTCAAAATTTTGTGCTCTATCACATGGCATCAATAACAACAAAATTGGACTGGTCCTTTAAGGGTCGCCACAGCTATCCTGGTTCCACAAGCAACGGCACAAGCTATCGTACGAATTTTGTACGATGCCATCGTACTGCGTCGTACGACAGCTTGTGGCGATTTCGTCGTACCCTTACGTTAATTTTACGATCGTACGATGACTTCATACGATAGCTTGTGGGGCCGTCGTACTTTCGTACGATAGCTTGTGCCGTGTTTGTGGCGATCCTAAAGGATTGATCACGAACTAGGCTTTTTCTATTCAAGACTCTCTTTTTTATATTTATTTATTCAAGTGTTTTTTCGGTTGTTGGCATAAATTTTTTTAATATTGTGTGGTCTTTAAGGCTGCGTTCAAGGATGTCATAAAAGTTGTCTAAAAATGCCTAATTTTGCCTGATTTTCAATAAAATCGTGCTTATTGAAACGATTGGTCATGAAGCATAAAATTTTAGTGGTCGAGAAGCAAAAAAACCAATAAAATTTTATACTTCATGATCAATCGTTTCAATAAACAAAATTTTATTGAAAATCAGGCAAAGTTACATTTTTTGACATGCTTGAACACTGCCTTAATAAAATGTGTTATTCCCGTGAAGAAAATTTATTATTTACCGGTTATAAACTAAAAAAGCATCGGTTCAAATTATTACAATTAATTNGCCTTAATAAAATGTGTTATTCCCGTGAAGAAAATTTATTATTTACCGGTTATAAACTAAAAAAGCATCGGTTCAAATTATTACAATTAATTTTCAAACAATACTCGATTTCACACGTTTTTAGTTTGAAAAACCCTCGGACCGAAAAATTTTTCTTTCTGACTTATTGCGAAAAAAATATTTTCAAACATGTCCGAGTGTGTCTTCAAACCCATTAGATGCTTATTTACCGGGGGCGGTTCGATCAAAAATTTGATTAGACTAAAGTTAAAAGGGCTGTCCAGATATTACATTATCAATTTTTTCGGATTTCTTTACAATAGAAGACTGATCCCCCCCCCCAAACGTTATCAAAAAGGACTGAGCCCCCTCCACATGATAACGTAATATCTGGATGACCCCAAATGGCAGTTTAAACAAAAGTTTTTCATTTACAAAATTACCTTGTGAAGTAGAAAAGATCATAAAAAGAATAATAGAGTTTAACAAAATAACGTGATAAAAAGAATGACAGCTAAGTTGGGAAACTTTGACAAAGAAACCGTAGCCAGAAGTCATGCATCGACTCGAAACTCCAATAACGTATAAATGAGGTATAACCTTTCGAAGAAAAAGTGGAATCGCACCAGCCGCCGAAAATAATTACATTTGGGGTTTTTATTTTTGATTATAAGGAAGTATATAAATTCCTTGGGTGAAAGCAGGTGGGAGAATCGTCGACCTCGTTTCCACTTTCTCTATTGGTATGGGGGTAATTAGCCTTCGCCATTCAATTGACCATCATCTAACTGGATCATCGTTAACCCCGCGAGGAAAAACGGAGTTCCGAAGATTTCGGATCTATTTTCTCTTTCGTTTGAAAGTTTCATTTTTCGTTGATGCTGTTGAAATCTGACTACGATTTTCAAAAAAACTGTACACTTGGCAGTTTAGCGTAGAGTATAATTAATATCCAACATAGCGGTCCAAAATGGAAAAAATGAGCGAAATTTGAAAAACCGTTCACACCAATCGTTTCAGCTCACCGAGACGAGTAAAACTAGCACCATATTGTACACATTGAATTCCATGGCCGAGTGGTTAGTGTGACAGCTGTACAATATAGTACTAGTTTTACTCGTCTCGGTGAGCTGAATCGAATGGTATTAACCGTTTTTATAATTTCGCCCATTTCCATTTGGATCGCCATGTCAAAAAGTATTATCAAAAAAATTTATATGCACATGAAAGACGGCCGGATAGTGTGAAAGACAATAACGGGTAGCATATACTCAACACGACTCTCAACATTTGTAAAAAAAGTGACTTCGTGGCCAAATGGTTAGGAATTCACGAATGCACTTTAAGGTCGCAGGTTCGAATCCCACTTGAGTCCCAATTTTTTAAAACTTTTTTGTCTTTTTAGATTTAAAAAAAGAAAGACGGTATTTTTTATAGCTCGACGTGACGAATAAAATGACACAAAATGATTGAATTTGAAAATTGTTTTGGATTATTGAAACGAAAACCCTGATTCATCAAGTTTTCATGAATCAGGGTTTTCGTTTTCAATAAGTGCATTCGTGAATTCCTAATCATTTGGCCATGAAGTCAATTTTTTTACAATTTTCGGGAGCCGCGTCAAAAGAATGGATGTTTCATGCAAATGTGTAATAAAGGAAAAACGTCTCAACTCAACCACATTCATGCTTTATACAACTTGTAGGTATTATAAACGTTTTATTCTCGTAAACCAAATATATAAATAAATTATAAGTTGAACTAACAAACATGCTTATATACAAAAAAACGCACATAAATAAATAATATTACAACACAACATACGAGACATACAGTCAAAAAACATGCAAAATTTACGTGTGAAAAAAAAGACTTGGAACCGGAGAGAGAATTTTCGAACCGTGTTTCCAATTGCTTGGTTGATGAAAGACTCTTATAGGTAATGAAATCATTTAGAAAGGAACCACATTAAAGGACCAGTCCAGTGGGAAAAAAAATTGCCAATTTTTGTTGATATTCGAAAAGTCATGAAAAATGGAGCACTTTTTGTTTTTACGGCATGCTCTGAATCGTTGTAGTTTTCGAGAAAATTGCGTTTAAAATTACATGTTTTCGTTGTAATACACAAACTTTTTTGAAAAATCGATTTTTGCATTTAAATTATCCAATTTGAAAATTGTTTTGAGTTATTGAAACGAAAACATGAATCAGAATTTTCGTTTCAATAACCCAAAACAATTTTCAAATTGGATAATTTTGGTGTCATTTGGTTCGTCTCATTTACTATAAAAAACTGCTATAATGTTCATTTGATGAAAATTTAAATGCCAAAATCGATTTTTCAAAAAAGCTTGTGCATTACAACGAAAACATTTACGCAAATTCAAAATTTCAAACACAATCTTCTCGAAAACTACAACGATTCAGAACGTGCCGTAAAAACAAAAAATGCTCCATTTTTCATGAACTTTTCGAATATCAACAAAAATTGGGCAACTTTTTTTTCATTCGACTAGCTCTTTAACATAATGCATGACAAAAAAAATACAAAATGGAATAAATAAAGGTCTTTATTGTTTTATCGACTCTAGGATTTTTCTTGTTTGAAAAATCGTAGAGCCACTAAAATCTTCTTCGAAAAAACGTCTGAAATTTTTTTCTATTTCAAACAATAACGACTTTGGCAGTACTTAAAGGTGGTGCAAAAATTTTCATAAAATGGCATATGTATAATCCTTTCCATGGCGAGATTTTCGGCTACATAGCGCAGTGGATATAAAAGCCGACCGCCCGATCTGGCAAGTTAAGCAACGTTAAGACAGTCAGGTTCGATCCCGCTAGGATCAAACTTTTTTTGATTTTCAAGAAAATAACGATAAGCAAAAATAAGTTCGCCATAAGCACTTTTACACCATAACAAAACAGAGCTTAAAGGACCAGTCCGAGCTGAAAAAAGTTGCCAATTTTTATAGAAATTCGAAAAGTTCATGAAAAATTGAGCATTTTTTGTTTTTACGGCACGTTCTAAATCGTCATAGTTTTCGAGAAAATTGTATGTGAAGTTGGTGCTTTTTGAAATTTGTGTATTACAACGAAAACATGTACATGTATAAGTTTTCGTATTAATACACAAATTTCAAAAATCGCCAACAATTTTCTCGAAAACTATAACGATTCAGAACATGCCGTAAAAACAAAAAATGCTCCATTTTTCATGAATTTTTCGAATATCAACAAAATGAGCAACTTTTTTCCCACTGGACTGTTCATCCTCGATTCGAATCGAGATTCCCCTCCCGCGATGGAATAGATTAGAAAATGAAATAGATCTCAGAGTTCACGGACTTAGAATAAACGGCAAGAAAAAACAACACATATAAAAACTTAGAGATTTAGCATGGTAGCCTGTTCGGATTTCGAGGCGAGATTTTGCAATGCGGCGACCACGGCTGCTGCCGCAGCTTCATTCGAAAACGAGCCAA
Organism: Acrobeloides nanus; assembly: GCA_900406225.1. Lineage (NCBI taxonomy): Eukaryota > Metazoa > Nematoda > Chromadorea > Rhabditida > Cephalobidae > Acrobeloides > Acrobeloides nanus. Next base: position 71,793 of record OZJO01001258.1, read on the forward strand.
CTCCGGAGACTGGAACATTTGCGTTCATCGACGGGATGTGCTGTGGTGCTGAGTTGAGTGAAAGTCCATTTAGGCCCATCATTGTTGACGTGGTCGGTGTTGTGGGTGATGTAGGCAACGAAGAAAGAGAGCTTAATGGATACGACTGCAGCAAGAGTTGGTGGAGAAATTGCTGTTGTGTTTGATTCACCAAACTCGAAATTGTACATGGTTGTTGTTGTGGTGTTGTACTTCCATTGAGTCCACTTAGATCCATGAGTGCACGGAGAGCGGTGATTTGGAGATCCAACTGATCGTTATTGCCTTTGTAGAGATTGTTGGAATTCGGCACTTGGTGGAATGCCGATGAGTCGCTGAGCAAAGATGGTGCTGTCGAGCCGATCAATGGCTGGAGTCGAGACGTAGCTAATGAGTTTAAGAGCAAGTCTGAGAAATGACTCGGACCGGTTCCATTTGTGACGAGATCGTTGGCTGGCACGGTTGGCAGTTTCAGTCCCAAATAACGTGGATCCAGCATCGAGCCGTTACCGTTTCCATGATTTGGCACGAAGGCATCCGCCAAGGAATTTCTGTGCGAGCTGACTGGAGACGAAAAGAGTGACGATGGTTGGGATTGGCTTGATTGGAAGAGTGGTTGAGGTTTGATGGTGTTGAACATCCGTAGAGATTCGAGGGCAGCAGCTCGAATGGCAAACGTTTCCAACGGTTGATTTTTCTCTTCAACACACATCATCGCTTCATCCAGCTCTTCACTCAAGTTTGTTGGGCTCTGGCAAGATTCACTGGTGGCTGAAGTGAGCACTGACTGTCTACGGCTATTCATATATGGCTGGCATTGTTCTTGGTGGATTTTGAGGCCGACTTTTTGGGCATAGCTTTTATGGCAAGCATCACATTTGTATCTGGAAGAAAAAAAATTTATTGAAAAATTCGAAAAAATTGAAAAATTTGTCAAAAATTCGAAAAAATTCGTCAAAAATTGAAAAATTCGAAAAAATTCGTCAAATTGAAAAAATTTGAAAAAAAATTAAAAAATTCGTCAAAAATTGAAAAATTCGAAAAAATTCGTCAAAAATTGAAAAATTTGAAAAAAAGTTGAAAATTATGTCAAAAATTAAAAAATTCGTCAAAAATTGAAAAATTCGAAAAAATTCGTCAAAAATTGAAAAATTTGAAAAAAATTCGTCAAAAATTGAAAAATTCGTCAAAAATTTAAAAATTCGTCAAAAATTAAAAAATTCGAAAAAATTCATCAAAAATTAAAAAATTCGTCAAAAATTGAAAATTTTGTCAAAAATTAAAAAATTCGTCAAAAATTAAAAAATTCGAAAAAATTGAAAAACTTTATCTTACGGTTTCTCTCCGGTGTGCACACGTTGATGGACTTGCATATTTCCTTGGTTGGTGAAGCTCTTGTCGCAAAAAGTGCATCTGAATGGGCGTTCTCCGGTGTGTAGTCGAGTATGGACATATAAGGACGAAGCATAGGCATAGCGTTTCCCACAAAATTTACAAACGTATTCGCTCTGTTTCCGAGAAGTGCTGCCAATCGAGCTTCCACTATCCGGTGACGCACCTGGCATATAGGAATGCGTGGCTTCGTGAGCGGTCAGTTGAGATTTCTAGAAAAAAATAAGGTGATACTACTTTGTAAGAGCCTGTTATACCTGTATAAAGGATCTTCCACACTGTCCACAAGTGAACGGTCTTTCTCCGGTATGGGTCCTTTCGTGGCTTTGGAGATTTCCTTGGCTAGCAAATGCTTTGGGACAATATTTGCACAAATATGGCCTCTCGCCAGTATGTGTTCGCACATGAACCTAAAAATGAATTTTTAAAATTTTTGAAGAATTTTTCTAATCGTTTTTATACCTGAAGACTCCCGGCATAAGCAAAACTTTTGTGGCAGAATCGGCACACATGTTTTCGTTCATTCTGTTCATGCACCTGTTTTATATGTAACTTTAGATAGTTTTTCAGCGTGAATGTTTTCGGGCAGAATTCACATTGAAATACTTTGTCCCCATGGGTTTTCTTATGGGTGTATAGAGCCGAGGGTGAGGATAAGCATTTACTGCATTTGGGACATTTGTAGTTGCGGATGCCTAAAAAATATTCTTGTCGCATCGTAAACCATTGTAGCCATATGTTTTCTCCTGATTAGCACTAACAGTTAACGCTAACCATGGTTAGGCTAACCATGAGATAAACATATGACTACTGGGCTAGCACATACCTAAATGCGCACTCTTTTCATGAACCGTTTTAGTGCCATATTGAGCAAAGGTCTTGTCACAGTATTTACATTTATACCTAAAAGTAACACATAATCTTCAAGTTGACTATCCCAATCCACTTACGGTCTCTCTCCGGTATGCGTCCTTTCATGCACTTGTAAGGTGGCTTTTTGCGCAAACTTTTTATCGCAAAAATGACACGAGAACGGCTTTTCTCCAGTATGGCAGCGCTTGTGCGATTCGAGAATGGATAAGTATGGGAACGCCTTGCCGCACTCATCACAAATATGGCGTTTTTCAAGCGCCAGATTTGAAGTAAGCATAAGTTGAGAAGTCGACGCATTTGATAGCTTCCTTGAAAATTCATCCGAGTTTCCAGGTGAAGAAATTTCCATAACTGGGAGATTCATCTCTTGATTTTCCATCGTTGAAGAAACGTCTAGTATTGAATCCGATTCAGATGGAGATTTTGATGAGATTCTTTCTTCATGATTCGTTATGCTGATGATGTCCGATTCGGCGTCGGAATTTGGTGACAGCTCATCGGTTGCTGATGTGTATAGTTCTTGGACGATACTGCTTCCGCTGGAATGGCAACCACTTGATTCGGAGTCGACTACTAGCTAAAATGGAATTTGTGAGTATAGTCGAAAAATTTTTTGGCTACCACGGAACTTTTTATTGAATCAGGCAACGTGTACATTGAAATGAAAAGAAACGTGTGGATCCTTATATAGCTTTTTTGATGCATCCCTGCGTGGTCGTATGGCGGGAAAATCAGGATTAGTACTAACTAATCTTGATTTTTCTGTCATACGACCACGCAGGGATGCATCAAAAAAGTTATATCCACGTTTCTTTTCGTTTCAATGTAAAACACATTGCCTGATTCAATAAAATGCTTATGATTCAATATATGCTTACCAAATTTCGTGGAGATTCTGAATGTGAGGAGCCATCAGAGGTGGAGCTGTTTTTTACTCTAGATTGATTTGAAGAACATTCACCCGAGTCGCTCAGCTCCTAAAAAATGAAAATTCATTTTTAAGCTTTTGATTGGACTCTTCTGGCATAATTCCATTTTGCTTTAAAGGACCAGTCCACTTTTGGGGAGTTGATCAATTTTTAACGAATTTTTCAATTTTTAAATCGTTTCAATAAACAATCTGATTGATCCCTGAGTACAAGCTCTTCGTTTCAATGTTTAAATTTGTTTGAAAATTTTTTTCGCAATTTTGTTTTGCTCATTATTTGTTACAGTTAGATTTTCAAGTAATGCCGTAAAAGCAAAAAATGCTCCAAATCTTGCGCTCTATTCACATGGCGTCAACTCCCCAAAAGTGGACTGGTCCTTAAGGCATAAAATGTTATATTTACCGTTTCTTCGGTAGCTTCCACCTTTAATTTGTTGCAAAGTCCTGCGCCGTCGACCATGGAAGTTGTTTGACTTTCTAGTAACATGGATTAAAAATATGAATAGTATAGAATATTAAATACAAGTAGTTGAGGTTATATGGTAGAATGAATCAACGTCTAAAAAAATTTTATAAACTTTTTTGTTGAAGATTTGTGATTTTCGACAAGAACAAAGCATAAAGAAGAAGCAGAAGAAGGACAAGAAGTAGAAGAAAAAGAAGAAGAAGAATGCCAATTTCATTCAAGACAATATGTGTGTCCAGGAACAGCATGTTTTCACCTTTCCGATGAACTGTCCTCCCAGATAAGCTTATTTACATATCGCTACGTCCGAGTGTATACACAATGTGGACATTCATATTCTAGCATTCGTCTCCATTTATGTGTTTGTGTTGTTGGAATAACGGCACAATGTCGAGGTATGTTTGGAGAGGGAATACAACAACGGCTACGCAAACAAACACCTCTCCACTATAATCATAATTGCGATGGCTAAAAGAATGGACATTCACACTCATAGAGTGCGTGCCCTGAAAAGAAGAAAGAAAAAGAAGAGGAAGCTAAATATTTGGAGCAGGGGTCAAAATTTTTGAGTGTGAAATTTTTTGGATAAAAATGGGTGTTAGTCAATTAAGAAGTAGTAGAAGAAGAAGATGAAGAAGAGGAAGAAGTAGAAGAAGAAGTAGTAGTAGAAGAAGAAGTAGAAGTAGTAGAAGAAGAAGAAGAAAAGAAGGAGACTTGTTTCGAATCTTTCACTTGTTGACGAAGTTTTCAATATTTTCGAATTTAAATTTTCTTCTTCTAATCTTTTGACTTTTTGAGTTTCACTCGATTTTGAAGAAAAGAGCCATTTTCAGAATTCTGTGTAAATTTTAAAAAAATATTTTCAACCCCTTATTTTTGCTTTTATATAATTTTTCAAGTTATAAACAAATTTTCAAGCAGTGTCATTCTCATTTTTTCTCTCTCTCTCTCGTTTTGAATTTTTCTTCCCATTTTTGAAAATGCAAACTTGTGTGGGGGACTTTTCTCCATTCTTAGATGGCACCTTCCAGCACCAAAAACGCTTCTGGGGACTGGTCAGCGACTGGCGGTGTCCACTCGTGCCCGACTCCAAAAACATTTCGAAAACAGCGGCTGTCGGCAAAAGAAGATGTGCGAAAAAATGCTTGCTAACAACCGAGAGAATAGCCTTCCACTGCCGCTTGAACGTACACGTTTAAAGGCCAGAAGGCAAGGTCTCGAATGACCAGCTAGTTTGTTATGTGCCTAAGAGGAAGGAAAGACGCATTTTTCTCTTATTCTCCGTGGAAACACATACACAATTCGCACACATACAAATTCAATAGCGCAAGTGTTTGTTAGTGACCAGCAGCGAAATGGCGAAACAAACACGGTGACGTCGCTAGGAAAAGACCGAAGAGCAGCAATAATGCTTCTTGTGCCAGCTGGTGGTCAATGGATAAAATCCACTAGCATAAACATTCGGAGGGACATCCGAAGAGGAAGAACAAATGAGAAGAGTGCGGAAAAAACAACGAATGTCAATGATTTTTTGTGTAAAAAACAACATCAACATGGTCGTAAGTTACAATCAGGGCTCTCTGATTTTGAAAAATTCGTAAAAAAAATTGAAAATTTCGTCAAAAATTGAAAAATTCATAAAAATTGATTCCATTTTAGACCACCTAGTCCTCTTGCACGGCTTATTTCGATTTTCGTTTCAATATCAACCCCTTCCCTGAATCAGGGTTTGAAGATGGTCCTTAAAACTTTTAAAATTTCGACACCTTATAACCAAAAGTGAAAATTCAAAAAATTGAAAAATTCAAGGAACTGTTGTCCATTCAATAAAACAATATACCGAATATTATGCATGTGTGTATGCGCTTCAAAGTGGGCTCTCTCTCTTTTTTGTTGTTTGATAGCTTGTGTTTTCAATGTTTGAGTCGCGGTAATATAGCATTGCGGATCGAAACGGAGAGCCAAATCGCCGATGACAATTCGCTACGCGACTTTTTCTTCTTCTTCGAAAAGTTGCGCTAGCGCAATTGTTCGTCCAACCGCCGAGCGACTGGCTCTCTCCAGCCCGGACATCCCGACTTTTTCGCTTTTATTTTTGACTGTTAGGAAGAAAAATGATAGAGATAGACACAGCCGAACCGAGAGTGTCGGCGTTGTCGTCCTTCGACTTTTTCTTCTTCCTGGCGTGTGGACCGTGAAATTGCAAATCAAACTGCAAACAAACAAACAAAGGCACTACCTGGCACGAAACAGTCTCCACACAGTCTTATCCAGGCTCTAACACATCGTTCGTTTTTTGTTTTTTTGCACTTCGAAGTACAAACAAGTCAGCGTTCATAGAAAAAATGCATTTCGCAACGATTTCTGGATGTTAGCAATTATAATATTTCCGGAAACCAGTTGAACTTGACTGAATATTGACACGAAAACCCTGAATTTTACAGTTTTTTATTGGGTGTATTTAAAAAATAAAGGCGGCATTCTTTATAGCTTGACAAGACGAACAAAACGACACTAAATTTATCCAATTTGATAATTGTTTTAGGTTATTGAAACGAAAACTCTGATTCAGGGTTTTCGTTTCACTAACCCAAAACAATTTTCAAATTGGATAAATTTGGTGTCGTTTTGTTCGTCTCGTCGAGTTAAAAAGAATGCCGTCTTTGTTTTTTTAAATACACCCAATAATTAAACGTATTTATATAAAAAAAGTAAAATTCAAGGTTTTCGTGTCAATATTCAGGCAAATTCAACCCGTTTCCAGGTGCCATCTTTTTACCCCTTGGGTAAAACATTCGTATTTTCAAAAAGTTCACCAAAATAGTTGAATTTTTTTCTATACAGTTGATTTTCGGGCGAAAATTCGAATTTTTTATATTTTCGCTTCAACAACACTGCTTTCCCTGAATCAGGGTCAGAAAAGCGTTGTTTGACGAAGTTTTCGATTTTTTACGAAGTTTTCAATTTTTGATGAATTTCTCAATTTTCGCGAATTTTTCAATTTTTGACAAAGTTTTCAATTTTTTCGAATTTTTCGTTTTCCCTGAATCAGGATCAAGAAAGCGTGGTCACACTCGCGCAATCGATTCCTCGCCTAGAAAACCCCCTAAACAGCTAGTTTTCCGACGAAAATTCAAATTTTTTACATTTTCGCTTCAATAAATACACCGCTTTCCTTGAATCAGGGTCAGGAAAGCGTTGTCACGCTTGCATTAACAAAAATGTGTGAAAAAAATTCTTAAAAGAAATTATTCTTTCATACAAAAAAATGACATGAACCTTATCAAACTATAGCTTGTCAACCAAAAAATAACAATAATAATAAAAGGGATCAAAAAGTGACAAAATAAATTCCTTTTCTTTTGATAACAAAAAAATTGTTCAAAATCAACAAGTTAAAGTCGACCGAACAAACACACAAGATCGCCCTTCTTCTCTTCATACGTACTTTATATGTTTATGCTTATGCCTTCAAAAAATTTTCTTCTTCTTCTCATCAAGCTGGATGAATTGTGTTTGTGCGCTCGCAAATATTATTATTGTGTAACACAAACAAACACTACCAGGTCGTGCCGGACACGCGACATCGCGCCCTCTTTTTTATTATTTTGACTTTAACTGTGTATTTCGGCCATGCATATACACATACCGAAGAAAAAGAAAGAAGAGAAAAAAAGTGGCGGATGAAGAACGATAAAGCACAAAAGAGAAATATGTGAAGGGAAGCAAAAAAAAAAATAACAATTGCTAGCCATTCAAAAACAATGAAAAATATTTGATTTTTTTAAAATTTCTGTCCTCTGTCCTGCACTATCCTGACTAATTTACTATACAGGGTGTATAAAAAAACTGGAGTTTGGGCGATTTTTCATGTTTTTTTCTACACGAAAATTTTTTTCAAAATGAAAAAATCCTGATTCAGGGAAATGAATGTTTTGTATTGAAGCGAAATCGAAAAATTTTGGGTTTCCTGCCTCAAAATCATCTTCCTGGGGATAATTTTATGCGGGGAATCGATTGCGCGCAAAATGTTTCCCTGACCTTGATTCAGGGAAATTAGTATATGTTCGATCTTCGCTTCAATACACACTCTTATTTCCCTGAATCAGGGTCAAGGAAGCATTTTCAAGATTCGGCAATGCGCGCAATCGATTCCCCCGCATGAAATTACCCCCAGAAATATGATTTTGAGAGAGAAATTTCAAAATTTTTTGATTTTCGTTTCAATACACAAATCTATTCTCCTGAATCAGGAAAGCATTTTCAGGCTTCGGGAATGCGCGTAATCCACCTCTTCATTAGCCCCAATGGGGTCATTTTTGAAAACAATTTTTCGGGACGAAAAGACATGAAAAAATCGCCCAAATTCCGGTGTTTTCGATACACTCTGTAAATCTTGAAGAAAAAAAGATGAGTACTTGTGAAACGAAAAGGCTATGATTAAAACAGACTTTTTCAAAAAAACTTCTAATCCCTCTTTCTGAATATAGATCTTTACAGCTGTGTCCGACTTTAAAATACAAAAAGCAATATATAGAAAACAATGTGTGCATGTGAAAAATGCACGTGACTCAATTATCCTTAAAGGAACAGTTCATTCGGAAAAAAGCCATAATTTTTGTTGATATTCGGAAAAAATTCATGAAACATGGATCATTTTTGGTTTTTGCAGTAAATTCTGAATCGCTAACGGCTTCGAGATAATGACGTGTGAAGAGCTTCGTCTGTGTATTACAACGAAAACATGAACAATTTAATACGCAGTTAGCTCAAAAACTACAACGATTCAGGACATGCCGTAAAAACGAAAAATGCTTCATGAATTTTCTGAATATCTATAAAATATGGCAACTTTTTTCCGACTTGACTGATCCGTTGAGAATATAGTTTAATAAAAAATCTAACTGTAAAGAAACAATTTTAACATATATAACCCTTTTCACGAAAAGTGTCGACCACGTAGCGCAGGAGCAAGTGGCAGATAGATCATCCCAAACATCGAGGGTTCGATCTCCGCAGGGATGAAATTTGAATTTTAGCAAAATTTTGAAAGTAAGTCCCCCATAAAATTACATAAAAAATTTTACCTATTTTTTATTTTGGCTCCACCGGGACCCTCTATTGATAGTGTTAGTTCTTAGAGCAACTTTGTTTGGTTCGCTAAAACTAAAATTTCGACTCTCGGGAATCGAACCCCCATGTTTAGGATGATCTTTCCGCCAAGTGCTCCTGCGCTACGTGAGCGACATTAAAGCTCGCTGTGAATAAGGTTGATACCTACTTTTTTTCAATCTTTGTCACATGAGCAATCCTTCTTCTCTTTTTTGTTCAGCAATTGTTCTAATATGAATATAAGGCTAAAAATAAATTTGTCCAAAGATTGGAAAATAGAGCTTGATAGATTTTTCTCGATTTCTTTTTCTACAAAAATGCATTTGCAATAATAAAATGGCACATAATGTAAAAAATAAAATGTTGAACACGGATGAGCAATACACGCATTAACAATGTTTCATAGGCCAGATCCGTATTAATGAAACTCATAAAAAGCATGATGAGTCAGTGGTCAAAATTGGGTATTCTTTCGAAATTATAGGAAAATAGAAGAAAACATTTCATTGGGTAATTCATGGAAATCACACACGGCGCAAGAAAATGAGAAAAAAACGAAGTTCGACGAAGAAAATTCGGAACTAGTATCGATCCACTGAACGTGAAATTTTTCGAAAAAAATTTTTTGTTGACCCCTCTAGGGGTAATTTTATGCGGGGAATCGAATGCGCACATTCCCGAAGCATGAAAACGCTTCCTTGACCCTGATTCAGGGGGAAAATTGGGGTTTTTGAAGCGAAAATTGTTATTTTTCTCATTTTCAAAAACCAAAGTTTCCCTGAATCAGGATCAATGAAGCGTTTTCTTGCTTCGGGAATGCGAGCAATCGATTTTCCGCATAAAATTACTCCTTTTCGCGTCGATATACAGCTTTTCTTGAATCCTAGGAATTGTATAAATGTCAAATTCGGATTCCTCGCACATTTTTACCCAAAAAAATGTTCGAACAAATTTTCACGTGGGTGCCCCCCCCCCCCACCTATTGTGCGAGGAATCCGAATTTGACATTATACAATTCCTCGGATTCAAGAAAAGCTGTAGTAGCTCCGAAAATTTTTGAAAAAATCTCAAAATTCTCTTTTTTTAATCACCCTGTAAATGTCTTTAAAAAGTTGTTATCAATAATTATCCAAATGTTGAAGAAGAAAAAAATAAAACAGATTCAAAAGAAAGAAAAGCAAACAACGATGAACTCGACTGATAATTTTTGCTGACCATTAAATGGCCAGGAATTTTGCGACCGTCCTATGAACAGAATGGTACCGACTTCGAACTGCATCGAAAATAATTAAAAGATTAAAAAATAATTAAAATGGAGACTATATTTTCGACTAAAAAAATATGAAAATAAAATCTATTCTCACGCAGAGGTTCCAAAAAAAAGCATAGCCTAGTGGATAGCATCACAGACTTCGAGTTTGAAGACCTGGGGGTTCAATCCCGCTCAGAGGCCAAATCTTTTTGCATCGTCCAAAATTAATGAAAAGGGGTAATTTTATGCAAAAAATACGATGGTGATATTATTTTTTCATGAAAATTTTTATAAAAAATAGAAAAATCAATTGCATAAAATTACCCCTAGGCAAAAATTTTCATCAATTTTGGATGGTGCAAAAAGATTTGGCTTCGAGCGGGATTGAACCCGGGTCTTTAAACTCGAAGTCTGGAATACTATCCACTAGGCTATGCTTCCGGAACTTCCCCGTAAGACAGACTTTATACAATTTCTGTAATACACATTTTCAAACGAGTCGAAAAATTGATTTTCCCCACTTTNTTTAAACTCGAAGTCTGGAATACTATCCACTAGGCTATGCTTCCGGAACTTCCCCGTAAGACAGACTTTATACAATTTCTGTAATACACATTTTCAAACGAGTCGAAAAATTGATTTTCCCCACTTTCTCCCAGAAACATCAATTTCATCTGTTCTTTTTGCTACAACAACAACAGAGGCCACAACAATTTGTATTTGGAACAAAGCAGTTGGCTAACACACTTGAATTTTTGAAATGCGGCTATTTCTTTCGAATGGTCATTCTGTTGCCCGCCTTATCGAAAAGCCCGTGCCAGGTCGTGCACTTTGGGAGCGGACACACAAAAAACGAGACTCATGAAAATAACAAGTGTTAAATAGCCGTCGGCAAAAGAAAACGCTGAAAAAAGTGCCCAGTGGCCCAGGTGTGTGTGTGTCTGGTTGGTTCAGAAAGTGACCACAAAGCTTCTTCTAAACAAGGCACGCTCGGCCGAAGTGCCAGCCTCGTACCGCCGTAGGCCTCTTGTTGTAATGCACGCAAAAGTGAAGTGAAAACTGAAAACTGCGATTGAGAGAGGCCATTTGCATTTTTCTCGCTCTCGATGTATATTTTTGAAACATCGCGAACAGGCATTTTTCAACAACAACAACAGCAGCAGCAGCAGTACCAACCCTTGCAGTTTTCGTTTCCATTAATAATTGGTGTGGACGATGGCGAGAATGGCCGCTCGAATCTCGAGCGCCGGTCGGATGAAGAAGAAGCGAAACAAAAAATCCGTGATAGTTCGTGCCGGTCATGTACCCGGTTGGTCGGAGTTTTTGGCGAAAAAATACACGCTAGAAGTATGCAACGAGTGAAAAAGTATAGAAAAACGTTGCATATACAGGATGGCCCAAAAGTTATTGTGCGTAAATATCAACCTAAATGGCATCAACGCATGTGTATATGTCCAAATATGGATTTATTTTTAAAAAAGGATTAACAACTTTTTCTTTAACAAGTCATCAAGATTTCTTCCACAAGCTTTGCTACGGAGCTGGAGGAAAAAAAGGAGGGAAAGGATCCACGGGAGGATGAAAAATCGAATTTTTAAAAAGCAATCGTGGCGATATCGCGACGATTTGCAGCCTCAAGTTATGCCACGGGGTAAATAGCCCCGAAAAAATGGCATAGGAACTAATGGAACGATACGAAAGAAACAACATAATGGATCAAATTCAGGGTTTTCGTGTCAATATTCAGACAAATTCAAAAAACGATACGAATGAAACGAATACAAATGAAACGACACTAATGAAATGACACAATGGATAATTCAGGGTTTTCGTGTCAATATTCAGGTAAATTCAAACCCGCTTCCGAACGCTGTCTGGAAATGAAATCGTCTCATTCGAATTGTTCCAAATTCAGGGTTTTCGTGTTAATATCCAGACAAATTCAAACCCGTTTCCGAACGCTGTCTAGAAATAAAATCGTTTCATTTGTAACCGTTTCTTTCGTATTGTTCCAAATTCAGGGTTTTCGTGTCAATATTCAGGCAAATTCAAACCGAAATCAACGCTAGCTGACAACGCTAACTCAACGCTAGCTGTTGGAAATATTTCCGACGACGGCAACGCATTTCCGACACCGGAAAGATCGGATTTCCGACAGCTAGCGTTGCCTGATTTTCAATAACATCGTGTTTATTGAAACGAATGATAGCAGGAACTTTGTCAATCGTTTCAATAATCACGATTTGATTGAAAATCAGGCAACACTAGCTGTCGGAAATCCGATCTTTCCAACGTTGGAAATGCGTGGCAGTTGTCGGAAATATCTCCGACAGCTAGCGTTGAGTTAGCGTTATCATCTAGTATTGATTTTCAACGATTTCCGATAGATAGCACGGACCCTTACGAGATATTTCCATTACCCTTTTCAGCAAATTTGTTGTGCAACCCTGTATATGATCGTCTTTTTTGTTCAAAAGGCTCTTTCTTTTCAAGTACAAATGACCAATGCACAAACGAAACATGGGATCATTTTGGTTATGCAATTCTCTTGACGGCGGATCGGTATTTGTCATTGCTTGACGGTTCGCGCCGGTGCCAGTCGGCACTCTAGCAACGTCGCCCATTTCGGCTGACTGTCAATGCGCTCAATTGCATGGAAGTTGGATGGAAAAGAGTGCGTACTTAACGGTTCTATTCACAGACAAGTATCATGAACTTTTCAGAAAATGAGAAGAATCATAGTAAAAAAGCATTTGTTTAAGTTACAAAAAAATCACGAGGAATTAAACGTTAGTGGTCAGTGTTCAATTGCAACAAACTGTGTGGGTGATTCAATTTTTGAAAACGAGTTTTGCGAAAATACGATGTGATGGTCATCACAAGATTCATTTGTATTCAAATAACAACATACGGTGATTCAATGATTGTTTTTTGTGAAAACGTATTTTGATAGGAAGAAGAAGATTTTTTACGAAAAATTTTTACATTTTCGAAATTATCTTGAAAATCAGGAAAATTGAAGAAAATCGAAACTTCAGTACTACTAAGTATTAGCTCCTCCTCCTAGGTGCTAGTTGATCAGACATCGGGAGTGCGTTTTTTGGATTCTCCGGATCGAAAAACCCTTTTAGAAAATTTTATGAAAAATTTTTTTTCGTAAAAATAACACTGTCGGCAGCTAATGTAGTATCTTAGTAGTATCGAAACTTCATTTCTTTTTAGCAAAAATTTTTAAGTTGCCTAGTGCTAAAAATAGTCAATCATAAGACCTACTACTACTCCTATTAAACTTGACAAAAAATGTATAAGAAAAACAATCCGGTTGATTTGTGAAAAATTGTGGGGGGATTGTGCCATGGCACGATGTGTTGTCCAGCTTTTATATTAGAAATGCGTTCGTTTTTTCGAAAGCTTTCCCGAAGTATAATTTTCTCTCATTGCTTGGTTGGTACATATTGACCAACGTGTGACCACACGGGTGCACACTTTCTAAAAATGGAACAGAGGCGGACCTTAAACTATTGTTGACGCGTTTCTTAGGATACAAGAGTGGAGATTTTAAAACGGATCTAGCCTCAACTAGCTTAAAAGAGGAACATAAAAAAGGTATAGTATGGAAAACAACCGCCTACAATGTTAGTAATTAGTCAAAAATCGGGGAGAATCAAAAAAAGTATATAACATAAAATAAGATTTTAGTTTAGGACAATGCAGTTTAGGAATAAGATCCGAGCAGAACAAATGCAACTTTTCCAATGGGAAAAAAGTTGCCAAGTTGATATTCAGAAAGTTCATGAAAAATGGAGCATTTTTTGTTTTTACCGTAAATTCTGAATCGTTGTAGTTTTCGAGAAAATTGCGCTTGAAATTTTGAATTTGTGTAAATGTTTTCGTTGTAATACACAAACTTTTTTGAAAAATCGATTTTTGCATTTAAATTTTCATCAAATGAACATTGTAGCAGCTTTTTATAGCTAAATGAGACGAACAAAATGACACCAAAATTATCCAATTTGAACATTGTTTTGGGTTATCGAAACGAAAACATGAATCAGAGTTTTCGTTTCAATAACCCAAAACAATTTTTCAAATTGTATAATCTTGGTGTCATTTGGTTCGTCTCATTTAGCTGTAAAAAACTGCTACAATGTTCATTTTATGAAAAGTGAAAAAACCAATTTAAAAATTCAAAAAAGTTTGCGTATTACAACGAAAACATGTACACAAATTGAAAATTTCAAACACAATTTTCTTGAAAACTACAACGATTCAGAATTTGCCGTAAAAACAAAAAATGTTGCAATTTTCATAAGTTTTCCGAATATATAATTTTTTGGCGAATTTTCACTGTGTTCATGTTTTCGTTGTAGTACACACGAAATTTCAAAAAGCGCCAAAATATATATTCGGAAAGTTCATGAAAAATGGAGCATTTTTTGTTTTTACGGCAAGTTCTGAATCGTTGTAGTTTTTGAGATAATTGTGTTTGAAATTTAAATTTGCGTCATGTTTTCGTTGTAATACACAGATTTTTTCAAAAATCGCCAATTCAAACGCAATTATCTCGAAAACTACAACGATTCAGAACGTGCCGTAAAAACAAAAAATGCTCCTTCTCATGAAATTTCCGAATATCAACAAAAAGGGCAACTTTTTTCCTACTGGACTGGTCATTTAACGTTTAAAAAATTTCTCGCCTGCGGCACTCATTTTTTTTACTAACACTGAAAAATAGCAATCACGATTGTTTTGCAAAAAAATATCAACAATAAAAATTTTTTCTACTACTCTCAATTAAAATTTTCCCGGAATTGTTGTTCGAAAAACGATCAACTTAAAAGTAGGCGGAGCTAGTGCCATGGTAGTACTTGGCTCCATTTTTCTTCCTTTCAGTCTCTTTTTTTGGGGGAATGCCCCCAATCGTGTTGTGTTGTTGCCAGTTTTCCGAGAGTGCATGTGTTTTTTTCTACTCGTCTATTCATATGCATTGTCCAGCAGCAGCCTATTGAATGGTCGGAAGTCCGCCTCGAGCGGCCGCACCGTTTTGCCATTCTCAGCCGCGGCTATTGCTAATGCCTTGGTTGTGGCTGAACAGCCGGACTGTTTGTTTGCGCTGGGTGTTTGCATGTACCAGCCGGCCAATTCCATCACGTACGTCCATCCGTGTCATGCAGAGCTCTGCATTTACTTGGTGTTTGATGACACCGATCAACAAACAAATACCTCTTATTGCTTTTTCTTTTCGACGACCTTCCAACAAGTTACAAAAATAATACACAAGAAAACAAAAGATGTTCGAAGCTCATAAATTTTATCGCAATTTTTTAGTTTTTTTTCTTCAACTTTTTATAGCACCAAGTGAATCAAAGGTACAAAAAAACAAGTGTTATTGAAACGATTGATCCAGCATTACACAATTTTAAATTCTTAGAAGCAAAAATTGTTATACATATTTTGGCACTAACAAGGGCATAGTTGAATAGGGGGGGGGGATCGTAAACCTCCTCATGCTGCGGGGGGTCTAAAGGAAATTTTTGTCTTTCGGCGCCCCCCCCCCATTTTTCGGGGCCCTCGGGCGCAGGGGGAGGGGTCGTAATTACGACCCTCTATTCAAGTATGAACAAGGGACCTTCAAGATCTGACAGACTCATATTTTTTCGAGACCTAGCTCAAAAGTTAGGAAAGAATGTGGAAAAACGAAATAGCCGCTTGATTGATTGGATATAAATTTTTTGAGCTCGAAAAAATCTGAGTTTGTCAGACCTTGAAGATCCCTTTGTAAGTCATTCCTAACCCTTACGGCAGTGGTGTAGCCAAAGGAGTAAGGGGAGGCGCCCCGTTCTTGTTCAAAAATTTGAATGTTTACTACCTAATTTTGACCTTTTTTGAAAAATTTGAGGTTTACTCCCCTAATTTTGATCTTTTTTTGGAACAGCCCCATTAAATCCATGAGAATTCATTCTTGCAATTATCTCAAATTTTAGTTCCTCATATACATCTCATATATAGCTTTCAAAAAGCCATTTGTAGTTTTTAGTTGTATATAAAAGCCGACAACAACATTTTCTCGGCTTATGTTTATGCCTGCCTGAAAAAGAAGTGACCATCGGCGATTGGCACTGCCTGTTACATTGCCTTTTCTTCTTCGGCTCTCATTTTTTGCTATTCAATGGTCATCCGAGAATCTAAATCCTACGCAACAAGGCTATTTTTAACTTGTTAGATTGAAAACAATCGAATTTGTAACATCTTTTATTGCAGCTTTTAATCTTCTTTTTGCTAATGAAAAACGAGTTAAACCCTTCAACTTTCATCGTCGAAAACTTTGGGAATTAAATACCAACAAAAGAAAATTTACAAAATCAAAAGAATACAGGGTGAGCCAAAAAAAACCCGTACTTTTGCATTTTTTTGTGAAAATTTTTCAAACAATTTTTTCAAAAATCACCTATAAGGGGTATTTTCATGCGATTTTTGAAAATTTTTACCAAAAAACGCAATGTACGGTTTTTTGGCTCACTCTAGATAAATTGAACCATAGTATTTTAACTTAGCCATGCATTTTAAAATTGCTTTCACCAATCCTACTACTATAAATGTGCAATGTCTGTCTCACATGTATTTCTGCTCCAATGGAGTTCCAAATTATGAAGATAATTTTAAAAAATTTATTTTAAGCTCAATTTCGATAATTCTGGTTGCAAATGAAAGAGCAGCGTTAGGCCTAAAAAAGTTGGTATGCGCGTCTTTTGATCGCTTCCTGTGATTTTTTACAGCAGTTTAATTAAAAAATATGCCTTAAATTCGTTGAAAACAGCTGTAAAAAATCACAAGAAGCGATTCAGAAGACGCATACCAACTTTTTTAAATCTGGACTCTGTTAATATCTTTAATTCATTTTTCCGAGATATACTTCTTTTTTCAACGTACTGAAAACATAAACGTGACTGAAAACGTGAACGTGACAAACACAACACAAAAAATACACACAACACCCCCCCCCCGAATCTGAAAGAAATTTTTAATTTTTATCACTGGAAATTATTTATAAGAGGGCCATAGCCATTAAAATTTCAAAAATTCATATTTATCGAATATGGCGTTTTCGAGCATTTTTATGCCTCGGTAATGCATGAATTCGATTCCCCATGTCGAAAAACCCAAGTACAAAAAATCAGGTCCCCAAAAAAATCGATTTTTGCGAATTTTTTTTTCGATTTTTGACATGAATCGGTTTCATAAAGTCTCAAGAGTAAAATAAAAATTTTTTAGCCAAATTGGCGTATAAATATGGTGATTTCGATGTATTTTTATCAACAATTTATTTAAAAGTCACAATGTTTAAATAAATAATAACCCGCATGTTAAATAAATTTATACACATTCCACTATTGCATGGAAGCCGCGTTCGCAGGAGATTGTACATTCACATCAGAAACATCCTGTAATGATAGCCGAGCCAAGTGCCAATCTGGGAACTGGGTGGCAATCATTTCAGCAACCAAATTCGCTTGCTCACAAATTGTTTCAATTTCCGATTCCCATTTTCCAAGTAAAGAATCAGCTAAAAAACATCATAAAAATACAGGGTCCAGCATGACATCCTAATAAGAAAATTCGATATTTCGGCGAAATAAACCTTTTTTGTATGTTGCTATGGGTGTCGAGATATTTTTTTGAAAGTATTTTAAAGATTTTGAACAAGTCTGTGTATTGAAGCGAAAACCTGAATTTGTTTTTTAAGGAATTTTTGAAAAATAACAATGCCATCTTGTAGAGCGCCCATCGAAAAACGGTAGTACTCCAATTTTTGTGAAAATTGGAGATACCCTTATTCACTTCAAAGTTTACTAAAAATGGGCCGAAAATTGCATGTTTTACGTCAGGGGGCGAAAAAAGGGATGGTGGGTGGTACCACCCACACCACCCATCTAATTTTTTTTGACAATATTGCACCTAGTTTTTTTGAAAAATTCAAATTTTTCATGAAATGAGAGTGGGCGCATTCGATTTCTCGTCAAAAATTACACCAAGGGGTTTAGTGAATTTTATTTGACATGCTGAAACGTGCAGGAAACCCGAGAAAATGGCATTTTTTGAAAAATGATTTTAAAAAATGTCATTTTCTCGGGTTTCCTGCACGTTTCAGCAAGTCAAATAAATTCACCAAACGCCTTATATCTCCACAGCCATAGCAACATACAAAAAACGGTTTAAGCTCGCCAAAAATATCGAATTTTCTTATTAAGGATGTCATGCTAGACCACCCTATAAATTGATGATCTCAAAAAATTCTTTGCATACTTTCAAAGTTCAGATACTGTTCGAGTTGATCGATAGAGCCATGCAAACGGTTGCTAGCAATCATTTGCGTCGCGATTCGCTCTGCCTTTTCCGGTGTAATTCCCAACAACGATCCGAGGCTTTCAAAGCTGATGTTCGCATATAGTTTACTTGCCGCTAACATGTTATGTTCGACAACGGAGCGCTGAAGAACCGACGATCCATCGACTTCCTTCTTCTGGTGTTGACTAAGGTGTGATTCGAATTCGGATAGCTAAAGAGGTTAATATCTAAGCAGTTAAAAGTGTTTGAACACCTCTTCCTTTTTGATCAGCCGATCCAGGTACATACTGCGCAAAATCGAATAGCCATTCAAGTTCTGGCATCTTTCATCTTTTACCAACGTTGTTAACATGCGGCTTCGTTGAGGGCCTTACAAGTAAAATAAGTATAGATGGATAAATAACAAAGTACAGGATGTTAAAAAAAAACCGCCATCTGGTAATTTTTTCGCCAAACATGACCAAATGGCGGTTTTTTTTTGTTAAAACACCCTGTATAAAAATACCTGGAGGCGCTAAGACAACACAAGTTACTGCACTTTGAAGAACATCCTTTTTATCAGAGATTGTCAAACCAGGCTTCATGGAAAGCTCGTAATAACGCTGTGCAGCATCAATAAATTTTCCACGGCGATCGATAACACGAGCATATATGGCCTAAATTAAAATACATTAATAACCAGCCAGGAATTACAATTTGAGTAATCCACGTATGACAAAATGCATACTTACCTTATACTTAATAATAAGAGATTCGTCCTTAACTTCGTTTTGTAACAATGAGGCACGGTTAATCTGGGCTTCTGCGTCATCAATATTATTCGCTTCAATACACAGTTCAGCAATTCGCAAATAAGTATTCATTTTAAAATCAGGTGGTAAGAATCTAAATCAATGAAATTTGAAGAAAATTCAAGCAAAACATAAAGGGTGTTCCAAAAAAAAAATCGCCATCTGATAATCTTTGGGCGGAAAATTTTCAAAAAATTGTTTTTTTTAATGACTCATTAGGGATATTTTTATACAAGAAATCGATTGCACGTATCGAAAACCCTTGAAATATAAGATCTTCGTATTTTTCAGTTATTTTTGGTAGGAATTCCTACTTGAAAATTGGATATTTCATGGTCTGGGNGGTTTTTCGATGCACGCAATCGATTTCTTACATAAAAATACAGTCATTTAGAAAGAAAATTTTTTTCCAAAAACGACAAATGGCGGTTTTTTTGGAACACGCTGTACCGTTGACTGCTTTCAAGTTGAATTCCAGCTAGCGTTTGGGAGGCTTCTTTATAAGCACGTTCTTGCTCCAAAATGTCAGCCAATCTAAAACGAATCTGCGCACTTTGTTCCTCATAAGCAAGAGCGCGAGATTGCAAAATCGATAAGAGCATCGTACAAATTGATTTAATACATTGGTGGCTCAACGGCGGCTCGAGTCGCGTTGCTACTTCACTAAAATAATGTATATAAAAATTAAGTTCAAAAAAATTCTACCTGATAAATTGACGGCTAGTGACCATGCTTGAGCTTTCGTGAGTCAGAACTATAAATAAAAAATTTCGCATTGTAAAATCTCCATAACTTACCTGCATCAACTAAACGAGAAATATGTTCTGTAAGTTGAGCTGGATCATTGCTATACGCTTGAAAAACGCGGTTCAAAATCACACGAAGCCTAAAACAATCTATTTTACTCAGAGGCAAAATTCAAGGTTCACTTATAACGGTTTAGGTAATTTACTTATAAATTTACATGCAATTAAACCTTTAAGTACATCGATTTTAACTATAAAATCATAAAAATAACATTTATTGACAACAAAGCATAAATGACAGGCTGATGAGAACAATTAACAAATATAGCGAATTAGAGCTCGAAATCGTTCCACCAAGGTTTGAGAGCGTGTTCAGTTGTTCCTTCTTGCGAGTTTTCTTGTCTATAAGCGAGTCCATAAAGTCGTTTGATATTGGTTCCTTTGCTTGAGACGGTCCGGATTCGTGGCTTTCAATTTTTCTTTCGATAGCTTGCATAGTTTTGTCTCGCTTTTTCAATACTCGATTGAACGTTGATTTTGGTCGCTTAAATTCGTGCGCCAACCAAAGGTTGTTTCTATTTTTTGCCGCTTCTTCAGTTATCATGAGCTTTTCTTAAGACTCCTTTTGTGTTTTGATTCCATTTTTTCGTACTCTTCAGCTTCAATTTTAAAAGTTAAGTTCAACGCTAAAATATCCAACTCAAAAAGGACAAAACAAGGAAATCAACAAGACAGTGTTAATAAAAAGATTTTTTCGACACAAATTAAAATTTCAATGCACTTAAATTTTAAGTAAATTATCTACACCGTAGTTACAAGCGCTCAATAAATTTTTTGAGTGTAAATCCATCAAAAACTAACCGTTCAAACTGTACTTTATGTTCAGTTTCATTCGCATAAATTGCGCGGACTTCTTCCGATAAATTAGCCATATAGAACTAACGAAAATCAAATAGACAAAAATTATTAACACATAAAAAAATAAAGAGTATGAATACAACAGTTATAATAGTAAAATAACTAAAAGATGTATAACAATTTATTTTGTATTCATTTAAACATCAACAAATTTTAAAGCAACAACTTTTAAAACGATTCTTTGAGATTGTAATGAAGCAATTCATTTAAGCTTAGGCCATGCCACCCACGTCGTCATCATCTTCGTCTTGAGCCTTTGGGCCACGAGGAGCCGGGCCGCCAGCTGGTTTAGACATTATAATCTAAAATAAGTGACTTTAAAACAAGCAAAAAACTTAAAGGAGCAGTCCACGATTGTATACTATCGGATTTAGCTAGTCGATTATAGCCTTATTTGGGTTATTCTTAGGCGAAAATCACGAATTTGAGGTAAAAAAAGGTGAAAACACCAAAATGGGTATTTTTAAGACTTTTTGATAGCTTTTTTAAGGTTCAAACATTGATTTTCACATTTTTTTAACATCAAATTCGTGATTTTCGCCTAAAAATAATCCAAATAAGGCTATAATCGACTAGCTAAATCCNAAAAAAAGGTGAAAACACCAAAATGGGTATTTTTAAGACTTTTTGATAGCTTTTTTAAGGTTCAAACATTGATTTTCACATTTTTTTAACATCAAATTCGTGATTTTCGCCTAAAAATAATCCAAATAAGGCTATAATCGACTAGCTAAATCCGATAGTACACGATCGTGGACTGTCCCTTTAAGTCAAAATCTCTACCTGATCCACTTTGAGAACTGTAACTGCAGCGTTTGTCGCCAACTTCAATGCAAGACTCTTTCCAGCATACAAATCGAAGATAGAATTCTGTACTGTGTCCATTATAGCTCCAGTGCCGACGTCAATCCCATCGTTTTGATTGCCTTCTTGATGAGTTGCATAAAGTCGGGAGAGGATTTCCGTCGGCTTCAAGCCGGCATTTTCAGCCAGTTGTTTCGGTAAGGCTTCAAGTGCGAGTGCAAACTTCTTGATTGCATATTGGTCAAGACCTGGGCATTTTTCTCCAATAGCTTCAATTTGTCTGCCTAATTCGATCTCAACAGCGCCGGCACCCGGCAACAATTGGTTGTCCTTGGTGAGTGCTTTGTAAGTATTCACTGCATCGTCAATAGCACGTTCAATGTCATCCATGAGTGATTGCGCTGAGCCACGAATGACGATGGTGGACACGTTGCTTGATTCCGTTTGTTTATCAAAAACAACAACTTCTGTGTCGCCGATTTCTTCCACTCTCACTTTGTCACAGTGTCCAAGCAAATCAACCGTTGGAGCGCAAATTCGAGCTTGTGCTTGAGCTCCAATCGTACGACACAATCGACGGAGATCAAACTTCGAAGTGAGGCGTACACCCATGATGTTATACTTATTCAAGAAGTGCACATAGAGATCACCAAACTTTCCTGCGGCTACGACAACGTTCACACCACGGTCGGCTAACGCTTTCACTTGTGCTTCGACTTCACTTTCTTCTGTGGCTGAGAATTTAAGCAAATCGTCCGCATTTTGCATTAGAACAGTGCCCTTGGTTTCGGTTTGAGTAAGATCAAAGGGGCAAGCAAAGACCACGACTCGAGCATTTTCCACTTGTTTGCGTTCCGTTTCTGAGCCTCGGCGGAAAACCATTCCATTCATGACAGTTGAGCTATGCACTCCAGAGCCGAGAATTTTGCAAATTCGAATATTGTCCACGTTAAAATTGGAGGTATTTTTCGGGCATGTTTGAACTAAAAACGTATAAATCTTGAATTTTATATACAATTTTTGACAAATTTTTAATGAATTTTTCAATTTTTTATGAAATTTTCAACTTTTGACAAATTTTTAAAGATTTTGCAAAAAAAATGTCCAAAATATGTGTAGAAACAACTTTAATTGAGATTGTTGGCAAAAATGACGCAATCAAAGAAAATGCATTGGTAGTGCAGTGGTCTAGTAGTTGACCCAAAAGGTTGAGTTCGACTCCCACTGGCATCGAATTAATTTGCGATAAAATACAAAATCTTACCACACGCTTTAGCCACTAGTGCTGCAATCAATTCTTCGTTGTCATATTGCTTAGACATCACCGAAGCGCGTAGATATTTCTTAACCTTTTCGAGATCATACAGGTCTTCAGCCTTACTAGCCACCAATTTGGGCAAAATTTCGGCTGCTTTTTCATAAGCTGACTCATAACCATCAGCAATCTCAGTCGGTTTCAAGCCCTAAACATCAAGAAAATTACTATTGTTCATTTACATGACCCATTTACCATACTAATCAATTGTGCTGCATGTTCCAACAAAGAAGCTGCTAAGATAATAACGGTGTTGGTGTTGTCACCCACTTGTTTTTCCTGCATTTCAGCAGCCAAAATCAACATTCTTGCTGCCGGATGTTGAACGTCCAACTCCTTAAGGATAGTAGCCGCGTCATTCGTAACAAATAGTTTCTCTAAATGGTTTATCACCATTTTGTTCATACCTAAAAATGTTTAAAAATTAAAGAAATCAAGAATCAAAACCAGGGGTGCCAAGAAAATTTTTTCAAAATCAGAAAATCTGACTTCAAAAATCAGATTTTGCCAAATTTGACATCTTAAAATCAGCACTTTTCTGAAAAATCAGCAGACTTGGCACCCCTGACCAAAATTTACCATTTGGTCCATAAGCCGATTTAATTTGAGATACAAGTTCAACACAAGCTTCGATGTTTCTTAAAACAGCTTCATCTGTTCCTTTAAAGTACTAAAAATTTTTTAGTTAGATTTAAAAAATAATGCTCTGGCACCATTTATACTTGCCGCAAGACGCGCGCGTCTTGTGGCAAGTATAAATGGTGCCTCTAAATATACCTGAGCTCCCTCTTTTAAAAAACGTGAGTATCCAGATTTTGGAATTGATAATGCCATGTTGTAAAAATAATAACTAAAAAAGAATTGGGGCTATTCAAGTCTGGAGGCCCCAATGACGTGAAAAAAATTGGAAATTTTTTTCCGGAAAATGACCCCTCTAGCGTAATTTTTAACGAGAAATCTAAAAAACGCACTCCCGAAGCGTAAAAACACTTCCTTGACACTGTTTCGAACATAGTTTAATAGTATAACACGGATCGTTTCTCTTATGTTACTAGAAAACGAACAAGAATT
Organism: Acrobeloides nanus; assembly: GCA_900406225.1. Taxonomy (NCBI): domain Eukaryota; kingdom Metazoa; phylum Nematoda; class Chromadorea; order Rhabditida; family Cephalobidae; genus Acrobeloides; species Acrobeloides nanus. Next base: position 95,825 of record OZJO01001258.1, read on the forward strand.
GCATGTTATATCATTTTCAAGTTATATGAACTTTGCTGAAAAAAAAGTGTAGAAAAGCGTTTTTACGCTTCGAGAGTGCGTTTTTTGGATTACTCGTTAAAGATTACGCTAAAGGGGTCATTTTTTGGGAAAAAAATTTCAAATTTTCACGTCATTGGGGCCCCAGACTCGAATAGTCGTTATAGCCCCAAAGAAGTATAACTTATAAAAAAGCGGACCATAAAAAGTATAAAAAATTTCTATTATTTCAAATAAGAAATTTCTAGAAATATTGTAATGCTTCGAAGTTCTAACTAATTCAATGATTTTTGCCTATATACAATTTTCGAAAAATCTTTTCATTATCCAGAATTCTTAAATATGTCATTTTTAAAAAAGATGAAAAACGCGCGTCAATTTCTGAAAACAAAAATATATTGGAGTGCAAAGTTTCACAATTAGAGCTCTCACTAAATCGTTCCGAAATTTTTGATTTTATAAGGGGAGGCAAAAGTTCTTTCCTAAGGGGCAAAAAGTCTTTTCCTAAGAGGCAAAATTCTTTTCCTAAGGGGCGCTAATTCCTTTCATAATATGATTTTTTTGTACAAAAAAAGTCCATTTTTTGTGAAAAAAATCATATTATGAAAGGAATTAGCGCCCCTTAGGAAAAGACTTTTTGCCCCTTAGGAAAGGACATAACGCCCCTTAGGAAAGAACTTTTGCCTCCCCTTATACAACTTATCTTCTTATATACTCCCGCAAAATCACATTTCTGGGGGTAATTTCATGCGGGGAATCGATTGCGCGCATTCCCGAACTCTGAAAATGCTTCCCTGACCCTGATTCGGGGAAAAATTGCATTTTCGAAGCGAAAATTATCTTTTTTCGCATGTTTATATGGAAATCGCTATTTTAGGGGTAATTTTATGCGAGGAATCGATTGCACATGTTTTCGAAGCATAAAAACGATTCCCTAATGCAGAAAGTTACAATTTTAACTTCAGACACCGTTTTTCGTTTGTTTTGTTGTTGTTTCTTCACTTGAATTTGTTTTTTTGCATTTTAAGAAAATCTCTCGTTTAGCTAAAAATGGTGATTTCTGCACCAGGGAATTGTTTTTATGCTTCGGACATGTGCAATCGATTCCTCGCATAAAATTACCCCTAGAATAGTGATTTTCAGATAAAAATGCAACAAAAGACAATTTTCGCTTCGAAAATGCAATTTTTCCCTGAATCAGGGTCAGGGAAGCATTTTCAGGGTTCGGAAATGCGCGCAATCGATTCCCCGCATAAAATTACCCCTATAAGGGCCAGAATAATAAATTTCCGGGTCCCAAAATGTCAAAAAAAAGCCACTTTTTTGGGCCACCCTGTATAAAATTACAAAACTTTTTCGTTATTTTCTCTAGTCAACAATTGAAACAGGCCCCCGGCCTCGATCAACACCCCCTTTAAAACTCTTGTTTATTCTACAAAATTTTTTATCATCTATCGACGCATGGAAAAAACTAACGATTTTATACATTATAAATGCCATGTATTGTCTTAACCAATTTTTTATCAACAAAATTTAACCTTTTTAACCCCGCGGGATCCCGCCCGCAGACAACGCGCAGCCCTAATCAGAATCTTGCAGAATATTGCCAGTTAAATTTAAAATTTTAGAACAAAACTGAANAACAAAATTTAACCTTTTTAACCCGCCCGCAGACAACGCGCAGCCCTAATCAGAATCTTGCAGAATATTGCCAGTTAAATTTAAAATTTTAGAACAAAACTGAATTATTTATGAGTTTAGAATCTAATAACACCGAAAGTATTTCATACAATAGCGAAATTTCCGAAGAGACTTTAGAAGGTTGTATTCTTGTTTTTGTTACACAATTTTTGCAATTTTTAGTTTTGACATCAATTCAAAATCATTTTGGGTTAAATCGAACGAAAGCACAACTGAAAATTATTGTGAAGTTGATCAACGCTGGTGTACGCCCAGACGCACTTTTACTTGTGTTGACACCAAGCAACAAATCTCATTGAAAATGTCAGATTCCGAGGATATTGGAAGGCCCGAATTAAATATGTAAGTTTTTCAGTCAATAGAAAACGATTAAATTTCTGATATTAATAGATCACATGATTGACTTTTTTCATTTAGTTCTCCCATTTCGTTTGCTGGAGATTTTGCACACATCACTCCGCCTTCTGGATTGATACAAGTGAATATAAACGAGGACATGATATTTGAGTCAGGGAGTTTAGAAAGCATGGTAAGTTTTCTGAAAACCTCACATATGTTTCAAAAAAATTTCCTATTTTTTCACCAAAAAGATCCAAAATTTTCCATTTTTTCTACAAAATTGTCATTTTCTGAGCATTTTCAACTTAAAAACAAGCATTTCTCAAAAAAATTTTCGCCTGTGGCGTTGCTTTTTTCTTTAACTAAAACTTTACATATAAAATTGTCCAAATCTTTGCATTTTCAACAAAAAAACCAAATTGGACATTTTTTAAACCAAAAATTCTTCTTTTCTGAGCATTTTCAGTATATAAACAGTCATTTTTCAACAAAAAAAAATGCACCTGCGGCGCTGGTTTTTGCATTAATTCAAGAAATTCAACAAAATTTTCGTCGATAATCGAAAATTTCTGAGCGTTTTTAGCTTAAAAACAAGGGGCGAAAAAATGGGTAGCATCCAAAATTCACCCACTGGGTGATAGTGGGTGATGGCATCTTTTCGCCTCCTGCTTAAAAAATGAGATTTTCAACCAAAAATTTTTCGTGCCTGTCGGCGCGACAAAACAGGAAATTAAGATGATTTTTGAAATTTTTGAAAAAATCGAAAAAGTTGTCTTAGTTCTGTGTGTTTTTTCCAATTTTTTGGAAAATTTTCGAAAAAAACATAAAGGGGGACTAAGGTTTAAAAAAATTTTTTTGAAAAGGTTCTTGGATTCTTGGAGTCTGGCTACACCTATTCTCGAGGCAATTTTAACGCAAATCCCACGATTTGTGATGAATTACGCTCACCTTTATAAGGTTAAAATTTCAATGAACTTCATAATTTGCGTAGATCGAAGCATATGTGAACCTTAGGGCTTTTCTAAGTCCAGATAATTTTAGAATTCTGGTGACGAGTTTAATCCCCAATCGACGCAATTTATTGGAGTTGGAGCTAATGATGGCGTGAGTACACCTAAAGGCGCTTTATCCTTGCAATGGCCTCCTAAAGAAACACAAAATATGCCAAAAGAACGCGAAGTTATGGATTGTCAAATAGCCGGCACTGCTTCAACTCTAGTTTTGCCTTCGAACACTGCTCTAAAGGTCAAAGTGAATAAGCTTAAGATTACCGCCAAATGGAAATGGATAGATGGTGGTGATGATCGTTGTGGTATATGTCGTGCACCCTTTGAAGGTTGTTGTATTGATTGCCGGATGCCTGGAGATGATTGCCCTTTGGTGAGTTTCGATAGCTTTTCATATTTGTCTCTGAAATAGTGTATTAACTGAAAATTGACAAATGGAATTTATGTTTTTTAAGTTATATCTTTTTTCTGATGGCTAGGCTAGGGTTTGGAGGAAAGTAACAAATCCGTGAAAAAAGTTAAAAATTGTGAAAATTTTTCACAAAATTTTTTGTGAAAAATTTTTACGACCTCATGCTTGAAATAGTAAATCTATTTTTTTAGGTTGTTGGAGCTTGCAAGCACCCATTCCATATTCATTGCATTGTTAAATGGACTAACACCCAACAAAAGGCCGCATGCCCTTTATGCAGACAAGAATGGAAATTCCAAAATGCTGAATGACATGCTTATCATTTTTTTTTCAGTCATATTTGTTTATATATATAAAGTTTTTGATATAAATCTTGATATCTTTAGCGATCATTTAATTTTGCTATTTTCAACTACCTTTATCATATTTCAGGATTTTCATAAGATACGGGCACTTGTATAGATTAGCGGTCACGTTATATTTTTATACAAGTGCCATGATATAGTCCATTTTAGCCCCAACTATAAAAAAATCGACCCAAAATTCAAAATCCGAAGTTAGTATCTCGTCCGATCTGGCAAGTTAGTAACGTTGGGCTCGCAGGTTCGATCCCACTAGGGCGAAAATTTTGATACAAAACAACTTTCCTTACTAAGAATGGAGCAAAAAATTTTTGATTCATTGTAAGGAAAGTTTTTTGTAGATCAAAAAATATGCATTAGCTATTTTGGAAAACTACAATTTTAAACTATACATTCGGTGATAATTCGAATGAGTTTGATAAATATTGATTCGAGTAAGATGACATTGATAGATGTCTGATCAATTATAAATGTTTTGGTTGATCTTATCAATTCGTGGCCCGTATATAAATAAATTGTTCTCTATTCTTGTTTATTAAACCGGCTGTCTTATTTTGTTTACTAGATCAATGTCATTGTTTATCTTGAAGGGCGAGACCGAGCACGTGGGAAATTGAGCTTACTAGTTAAAAACAGCAATGAACCCAGGGACGGCGTCAAGGTGGTGCACGTGCACCACCCTTCTGGCCAAAAATGTAAAATTTTTCCAAAGGGTCCCCCTTATGTTTTGGGCAGGAGTTCAAAAATTTTTTGCGCGATCAAATTTAAAATAGAAAGTTAAGTAGTTTTATTGTTCATTTGTTTTTAATTAAATGTATATGCATAGAATTTGTAAATTTATCCCCCCACAGCTACCTGAATTTGAATATGGATCGGGTGCACCACCCTTCCAAAATCTTTGGCGCCGTCCCTGAATGAACCCCCTATTTTTTAAGTGAAAAACACGAATATAACAATAAAAAAATCTGAAACCCGATATTTGAAAGCGAAAAATGCGTTTGAAAATCAATGATTTGTGTTTTTTACCCAAAAATCCTGGGCTCTTGGGGAAAAAGTGGTCTAACTTTTTCAAATCAACGCGAAAATTTATTTTCTTGCGTATACTGGGGGTTTTTATAACCGAGGAATCGATTGATGAAGGTTTCAGGAGCTAAAAAATTTTTCCTGACCTACCTACCCCAGGATTTTTCAAAAAAATCCTGCTGAAAATGAAAATTTTTTGAAATTTTAGCGGTTTCGATTGTAATATGGTTTTTCCATACGGGAAACATGAGTCCGAGCGATTTGGGCCGTTCCGGACCGAATCTGACCGAGTTTTGGTTGAAATACCATTGCTTGGGTGCTCTCCAAACTGGGGGTACCTCAGCAATTCTATACCTCTGCCTTTCTGAGGGTGTATTTCAACCAAAACTCGATCAGATTCGATCCGGAACGGCCCAAATCGCTCGGATTCATGTTTCCGGTATGGAAAAACCATATTACAATCGAAACCGCTAAAATCTGAAAAATTTTCATTTTCAGTAGGATTTTTTTGAAAAATCTTGGGGTAGGTAGGTCAGAAAATTTTTTTAGCTCTTGAAACCTTCACCAATCGATTCTTCGATTATAAAAACCCCCAGTATACACGGGACAATAAGTTTTCGTTGATTTGAAACAGTTAGATCACTTTTTCCCCCAAGAGCCCAGGATTTTTGAGTAAAAAAACACAAATCACTGATTTCCAAACACATTTTTCGCTTTCAAATATCGAGTTTCAGATTTTTTTATTGTCGTATTCGTGTTTTTCACCTAAAAAATAGGGGTTCATTGCTGTTTTTAGCTAGTAAGCTCAATTTCGCACGTGCATGTTCTTGCCCTTTAAGGAAATTTTTCTTCATTTCGCGAGAAATATATTTTGATAAAATGGGCAAAGGACTTGGATTTGGAATCGACCGTGGAGGCACTTTTACTGATATCTTTGTTCTTTATCCGAATGGCGAGCAAAAGGCATTCAAACTTCTTTCCGAAGATAATAATTATCCCGATGCACCTACTGAAGCCATTCGTCGAATTTTGAGTGAACATACTGGGAAAGAAATAAAACGTGGAGATAAAATACCTACAGGTTAGCATATAGTGGTGTCAAAAATCGTACTTTTTGCGAAAAATTTTCAAACGATTTTTTTTCAAATCGCATGAAATACCCCTTATAGATGATTTTTGAAAAAAATTGAAAATTTTTCACCAAAAAACGCAAAAGTACGTTTTTTTGGCTGTAATATTCTTAAACATGGTATTAAGAAAATATTTCATGGATTCGTATGGGCACAACCGTAGCAACGAATGCCCTTTTAGAAAGGAAAGGTGAACGAACTGCGCTTCTTATTACTCGTGGGTTTAAGGTGAAAAACCGTTTAAGTTACAAAGATGGGCCATGCTTTTTTAGGACCTTTTACACATTGGTAATCAGTCAAGACCAAAGATTTTTGACTTGGATATTAAAATTCCGGATGTTCTCTACGAGAAAGTTATTGAGGTTGATGAACGTGTTATTCTTGAAGATGAAACTTGCCAAATGAATATTCTAGGCGAACATAAAGTCATGGAAAATTCAAAAACTGTATTTTTTTATAGCTTGAAAAACTTGAACCACATTTAGGTAATTATTGAAAAACCGTTAAGCAAAGAAAATGTTCGGAAATCTCTGGAAGAGCTGTTAGACAATGGGATTCGCTCTTTAGGCGTCCTTTTTCTCCATTCTTATATGTAAGAGACTAAACCCATCCAAAGGGTTTCACACATATTTTTCTCTTTAGTTTTCCTGATCACGAAAAAGAGGTTGAGGAAATTGCAAAAGAAATGGGTTTTACTAATGTCTCGTTATCAAGTTCGGTTATCCCCATGATCCGTGCTGTGCCCAGAGGCTTTACAGGTTAGATAAATTTTTGATTTCAAACATTGGTACTATTTTGAAACAGCGGACACATTTCATGGAAATGAAATTTTTTATAAATTTTTTTCTAAAAATAATACCACATGCGAGACCGTCTGACTAATTAGGAGATAATTCTAAAGTTAAACTCGATATAATCGCCCCCTTGGGCCGTTCTGGTGCTTCAAAAATGCTTTTTTTGGATTCCCCCGCACAAAATTACCACTAGAGGATTTATTTTCAGAAAAAAATTTATAAAAATTTCATGTGTCCGCTGTTCCAAAATAGTACCCCATTTTTTAGCAACTGCCGATGCTTATCTAACTCCGATTATTCAAAAATACATTCAAGGTTTTCGTAATGGATTTGAAAATAATCTCGAAGGCGTGAATTTGGATTTTATGCAAAGTGATGGCGGTCTCAGCCCCGTTGAAAGGTTTCACTTAAATAAAAACCATTTTCAAGCTCTGTTTTTAGCTTTATTGGCTCTCGAGCTATTCTTTCTGGCCCAGCAGGTGGTGTTGTTGGAGTTTCTTATACAGCTTATGACGAGAAAGAAAAGGATCCCATCATTGGATTCGATATGGGTGGCACTTCTACTGATGTCAGCCGATATGCCGGACAATTTACGCATGTGATTGAATCCGTCACTGCTGGTGTTACCATTCAAGCACCTCAGATCGAGATTAATACTGTAGCGGCGGGTGGAGGCTCGAGATTATTCTTCAAAAATGGGTTGTTTGTTGTTGGCCCGGAATCAGCGGGCTCGACCCCAGGACCTGTCTGTTATCGGAAAAATGGATATCTTACAGTTACCGACGCGAATTTATGCTTGGGTAGAATTCTCCCGGAATTCTTTCCTCATATTTTTGGAGCAACCGAAGATCAGCCATTGGATAAGTAAGCCAATGATGATGGCTCGTCCAACTATTTTGCTTGATTTTTTAGAGACGGCTCCCGTCAAGCTTTTGTCAAACTAGTTGATGATATCAATGCTCATAATCGAAGCCATCAACAAAAAGAGTTGAGTGTCGAGGAGGCAGCTCTTGGGTTCGTCGATATTGCCAACGAGACTATGTGTCGACCTATAAGAACTCTTACCGAGGTATTGAATTTGCAACAAAAATTCATAGATAGGATGATTCTAGCATTTTCCCGAGTAATTTTTTAGTGACACCCCAGGGAGGGGTCACTAATTTGAATTGGGGAGGGGGGTCACTAAATCGAGTTTGACTGTATTTATACTTTTGCAAATCAAGAGTTGACTGTACAAAATTCCGGATTTTTATTTCTTTAACAATAATGATGGTGGAAAAAATCGGATATGTTCGTTTTAGTCCAAAGGTTTTGATACTTCCAAACACGTGTTGGCTTGTTTCGGCGGAGCTGGTGGTCAACATGCTTGTGCTATCGCTAGAGCATTAGGTATATATGTTACCATTTTATCTGAAAATCGAAGCCTAAGTGCATGAAAACGATGCTTAAGCCCAAGAAGCCCACCTGCCTTGCAACAGGGATGAATGTGGACTTTATGCCCTTCCAGGTTGAATATGAAGATGAAACTCAACCGTTGGTTCACTTTGAACGGCTTTAATTTCCATTTCGACTTGTTTTCTCTATCACCATCATTAAAGCTCAAGGGTAAACATTGCAACGGTGTGGAATTAATTTGTCTGAACCCTGCTTCGCCTATGGACAACTTTTTGTTGCGCTGTCAAGAGCTACAAAGATGACTGGAGTTAAGCGCCTGAGTCTTAATCTAAGCCTTAGACTTAAGCGCATACCTAAGCTTAGGCATCGATTTCATGCGCTTAGGCCTAGATCTAAGTCTCAGGTGCTTAAGCAAGTGGGTTTCTTGGGCATCGTTTTCATGCTCTTAGGTATCGTTTTCATTCGCTTAACCTTCGATTTTCAGATAAAACGGTAACACATATAAGTTAACTTAGACTTTCTTTTTTTATACCTTCTTGCCAATTTAGGCATGCGAAAAGTGCGTATCCACAAATATGCTGGTATTTTATCCGCCTATGGACTTGTACTTGCTGACGTCGTTTCTGAGAATCAAGAAGCATACCTAAAGCCATTGAATAAAGAAAACTTTCGATATATAGAAGCCAGATTCAAACATTTAGAAGGCAAATGTCGTGCACATTTAGTCACACAAGGTTTCTCACCGGAGGACATGAAATTTGAACAAATTCTTCAAATGCGTTACGACAGGACGGATGCCATTCTAATGTGTAACAAAGACGCTAACGAATCAGATGCCATGAAAGCGTTCGAGAAATCGTTTACAGATCAATACAAGAGGGAATTTGGCTTTACCATTCCTGACCGAACCATAATGGTTGATGACATTAGGTATACCTTCTTATATGGGCAGTTGATATTACTTCTATAGGATTCGTGCCACAGCTAAGCGACACGTTTTGGGCCAAACTAAAACCAGTGAAAGAGTCAATGAGAAAGCACCATTAAAAACAACTACAAAATGCTACTTTTCTGTAATTTTTATTTCAAAAACTATCATTTTCTGTGGAGCCTTTTAAAGAACCAGTGGGAAAAGTCCAGTAGAAAAAAAGTTGCCAATTTTTGTTGATATTCGGAAAGTTCATGAAAAATGGAGCATTTTTTGTTTTTACGGCATCTTCTGAATCATTGTGGTTTTTGAGAAAATTGCTTTTGAAATTTTGAATTTGTGTATATGTTTTCGTTGTAATACACAAACTTTTTTGAATTTTTAAATCGATTTTTACAATTTTCATAAAATGAACATTGTAGCAATTTTTTATAGCTAAATGAGACGAACAAAATGACACCAAAATTATCCAATTTGAAAATTGTTTTGGGTTATTGAAACGAAAATTCTGATTCATGTTTTCGTTTCAATAACGCAAAACAATTTTCAAATTGAATAATTTTGGTGTCATTTTGTTCGTCTCATTTAGCTATAAAAAACTGCTACAATATTCATTTTATGAAATTGAAAAAATCAATTTAAAAATTCAAAAAAGTTTGTGTATTACAACGAAAACATGTACACAAATTCAAACTTTCAAAAGCAATTTTCTCGAAAACTACAATGATTCAGAAAATACCATAAAAACAAAAAATGCTCCATTTTTCATGAACTTTCCGAATATCAACAAAAATTGGCAACTTTTTTTCCACTAGAGACTGGTCCTTTAGGACTGCTACTAATTTGTTCCGACACCGACTTTCGGAACTCGTCGAAACGACTTAAACTTTAAAATTTTTTCGCTAACAGATAAAACATAAAAAGTTCTATCTATTAGTGAAAAAATTTTTCAACAATTTTAAAGTTTAAGTCGTTCCTACGAGTTCCGGAATTCGGTGTCGGAACGAATTAGTGGAAGCCCTTAAGAGACGATATCTCGACTTTTCACACTTGCTCCCATATATGAAGGGCACAGTGAAAAAGTTGTCGGAATTTTCTCGAATTTGACATATCCTACCGTTTTCGAGGTCGCTGAACACGAATCTGAAGTCCGTTTTTGAATCCGACTTTTAGCTTTCGAGATACGGTAGGCATGGTCCTGTAGGGTGTGTCGAAGCTTCAAAAAATCATAAAATTTTAATGTTAAATCCAAATCACATGATCTTGGTGTCGTTGAATGCGTCTGGATTTGAGCTTCATTTTTTATAATCACGA
>OZJO01001258.1:106347-124358 GCA_900406225.1 Acrobeloides nanus
ACCGTATCTCGAAAGCTAAAAGTCGGATTCAAAAACGGACTTCAGATTCGTGTTCAGCGACCTCGAAAACGGTAGGATATGTCAAATTCGAGAAAATTCCGACAACTTTTTCACTGTGCCCTTCCCATGTTTGAGCTTTCAAGATATCGCCTCTTAATACTTGAACTGCGCCCCTTTTAGAATGGGAATCTTGAAACGGCAGTGTATGAATTGGCTAATTTAAAAAATGGACATGTCATTCAAGGACCGGCTATTATTATCGATAACAATTGGTAAGTTTTTTAATATGGATATGCAAAAAATTTTATGACTTTTGTAAACAAAATAAAAAAATAACTTTTTGGTGCGGGATCAAACCCGTGCTCTTTGAATGAAAGCCGAGCGCTCTAGCCACTCGGCCATGGGCAAAATTCCACAAACTCCCTATGATATGGTACTTGTTGTGCTCGGCAGCTGAGTCAATTGGCGACATTTTTTGTGAAATTTTGACCTTTGCCTTCACCTTTTCGGATTTTTCGTACGCCGTGATTGAATTATGTTGTGTTGATTTTTTTAGCACGATTGTTGTTGAACCAAATTGTGAAGCTAGTATAACTCCTGAAGGAAATGTGGAAATTGAATTGTTCGATATTTCGAAACGGGATGTTGGCACCGATGTCGACACTATCCATCTTTCAATCTTTAGCCATAGGTTTATGTCGATTGCTGAACAAATGGGCACGGTTTTGCAGCGCGCTGCTATATCCACTAATATTAAGGCATGAATAAAACCAACTGGATTTTTTCTCTTCTATAGTTCTATTACTTTTAGGAAAGGTTGGATTTCTCTTGCGCTCTATTCGGCCCTGATGGTGGGCTTGTCGCCAATGCCCCGGTATCATTGGAAATTTGTTTGGCTACCACGGAATTTTTATTGAATCAGGCAACGTTTACATTGAAACGAAAAGAAACGTGGATCTATATAGCTTTTTATGCATCCCTGCGTGGTCGTATGGGGGAATCAGGATTAGTTAGTACTTTCCTAAAAAAGCCTAAGTCCAAGTCTAATCCTAGGCCCAAGCCAAGTTAGTACTAATCCTGATTTTCCCTCCATACGACCACACAGGGATGCATCAAAAAAGCTATATAAGGATCCATTTCGTTTCAATGTACACGTTGCCCAATTCAACAAAAAGTTCCGTGGTAGCCAATTCAACAAAAAGTTCCGTCTAGTATTTATTTTAATCTTTTAGCATATCCCAGTACATCTAGGAGGAATGCATGCCACCGTAAGACTAAGGCACATAAATAAAGAAACCAATCTATTTTAGGTCCGATTCCAAATCGATCATTTCGGCATTGATGGCTTTAATGAAGGTGGCGTAAAAAAGAAAATGTAACACTTAATCTTTTTTTAAGGTGACGTACTACTTTGTAATCACCCGCAAGCAGGTGGATCCCACCTCCCGGATTTGACAGTAATCACGCCGGTAGGGGATTGATCTTTTGATATGCCTGTTTACGTTTGTGTTCTAGGTCTTCTACAAGGGAGATCAGCGTCCCAGCTTTTTCGTGGCGAACCGTGGTCATCACGCTGATATCGGAGGGCTTGTTCCTGGCTCAATGCCACCTCATTCGACTTCGTTAGAACAAGTTAGTTCGGCATCATCATCTTTTTATATCTCTGAGACGAATAAAATGACACCAAAATTATCCAATTTGAACATTGGGCTATTGAAACGACAACATGAATCAGAATTTCCGTTTCAATAACCCAAAACAATGTTCAAATTGGATAATCTTGGTGTCATTCGTCACATTGTGTCCTAAAAAGCGTGTCCCTTTTATGCCCTGATGATATGAAAACTTTTTTTAGGAAGGAGCTGCATTCATGAGCTTTAAATTAATCGATAAAGGCGTTTTTCAAGAGGAATCTCTAATCCAAGCTCTTAATGATCCCGGAAAAGTTCCAGGTATAAAATTGAGGTGTTTGTGTTAGGTCGTTTGATGTTTCGAAAGTTGATATTTCGAAACGTTTTTTGTGTTGCTAGGAATTCTCCGGAAATACAAAGCCAATCCTGATAGTTTTGGTGTCGTTAGAAAGCTGGATTTTGTAGCAATCGAATGACATCAAAATCATGCCATAACTCTTTCTGGCTGTGGAGATATTGTCTAATTAGTAAAAAATGTCGAAAAAACTGACATTTTTTATACTAATTATGCAATAACTCCTCCTCAACCAGAAAGAGTGATGGCATGATTTTGGTGTAATTCGATTGCTACGAAATCCAGCTTTCTAACGACACTAAAACTATCAGGATTGGCTCCGGAGAAATCCTCACAAACATAAAAAACGTTTCGAATTGTCAAGTTTCGAAACACCAAACGATGGCCCCCCATTCCTAGGGGAAGCCCGCTATGGTTTCCCTCCAGGAATGGGGGAACCACTCCAGGTTCCCCCCTAACTACGCCCCTATCCTAGAGCATAAAATATAGGGTGTATCGAAAAAACCGGAATTTGGGCGATTTTTTCATGTTTTTTGACCTGAAAATTTTTTTATAAAATAACTCTATTAGGGCTAATTTTATGTGGGGAATCGATTGCGCGCATTTTCAACGCTTCCCTGACCCTGAATCAGGGAATCTGAGCGTGTGTATTGAAGCGAAAATAGAAAATTTATAAATTTTCTGCCTGAAAATGATTTTCTGGGGCTAATTTTATGCGGGGAATCGATTGCGCACATTCCCGAAGCTTGAAAACGCTTCTCTGATTCAGTGAACCGGGGTATGTGTATTGAAGCGATGACCAATTTTTGCTATAAAACATCAATTTTTCTTTGATTCATGATCAGGGAAGCGTCTTCAAGCTTCGGGAATGCGCGCAATCGATTCCCCGCATAAATTTACCCTCAGAAAGTTATTTTCAGGCAGAAAAACTAAACATTTTCGATTTTCGCTTCAATACACACACTCTGATTCCCTGATTCAGGGTCAGGGAAGCATTGGAAATGCGCGCAATCGATTCCCCACATAAAACTAGACACAATAGGGTTTTTTTGAAAAAAAATTTTCGAGTCGAAAAAATCGCCCAAATTCCGGTACACCCTGTACTGATTGGAACTTATTTATTCGTTGTTTAAGGTTGTTCTGGGACTAGAAATCTTCGTGATAATTTAGCCGACTTGAATGCTCAAATAGCTGCCAATCAAAAAGGGTATACTTTTTTTAATACATCAGTAGCTAACTCAGGAGACTATAGCCCCCCATGATGAATTTTGATGAAAAGTTGACAATTTGGAACATTTTGAGTGAAAATAATGAAAAATTTTTGGTGGTTTTATGAAAATTTTTGGTGGTAATATGAAAATTTTTCCCCATTCATACTAAAAAACGCCGTACTTTTGCGTTTTTTTGGCGAAAAAACCATACTTTTGTGCTATTTTGGCGAAAATTTTCAAAATTTTTTTTCAAAAATCGCATGAAAATACCCCTTATAGGTGATTTTTGAAGAACAAAATTGAAAAAAACTCAAAAGTACGAATTTTTTGTGGCTTATTTTGTAATACACGACTCGTGTGTATGACTTGATCTTTTAGAATTCGTTTGCTTCACGATCTTATTGACGGTTATTCGCTCCCTGTTGTTCAGGTTTGATTTTTCTTCACGAAATTTTTCTATTGAATTTTTCAGGCATATATGGGACACATTATGCGGAATGCTGAAAATGCCGTTCGTTCTTTGCTCAAGCGAGTGAGTTAGTATCGAAAATATCTTAACTCAGGGGTGTCAAGTCTGCCGATTTTTCAGAAAAGTGCTGATTTTGAGCCTAGGCTTAGGCTTAAGCAGGGGGTGCCAAGTTAGCTGATTATTCAGAAAAGTGCTGATTTTGAGATGTCAAATCTGGCAATATGCTGATTTTTCAGTGTCAATTTTGATTGTTGAGATGCGAAATTTTGTCAAATTTATCAGAAATAGAATGGAAAATTAGCCATCTTCTGATTTTTGCTCCTAAAATCTGAATTTTGGAGTCAGATTTTTTGATTTTTAAACAAATGTTCTTGGCATCCCTGTTTTAACTAGATATTACCTAATTTCATCTACCCCATTTTTAGGTTGGCGAAAATCGTTCCAAAGTACATAATACAAAAACCTTGCAAGCTCTTGATTACATGGATGATGGTACACCGATCCAACTAGCGGTTGAAATAGATACTGATACGGTAGCTTTTTAACGCATGTTGTAGAAAATTACGGGGTGTATCGAAGAAAACTGAAATTTGGGCGATTTTTCAAGTTTTTTCGACCCGAAATTTTTTCCAAAATCCTAAAATGACCCATATAGGGGTAATTTTATGCAGGGAAAAGATTGCGATCATTCCCGAAGATTGAAAATGCTTTCTAGATCCTGATTCAGGGAAATAAGAGTGTGTATTGAAGCGAAAACAGGGGGCGAAGCCCAAAATTCGATTTTTTTGGCCGAAATTCGATTTTTTTTGATTTTTGAAAAAAAATTTCGCATCGAAAAAACATGAAAAAATCGCAAAAATTCCAGTTTTTTTCTCGATATACCCTCTAGTTTTAGGGCGAAGCTACATTCGACTTTACTGGCACGGGGATTCAGGTGTATAATAGCTGTAACACTCCGCCAGCTGTCACAACAGCCGCCGTAATCTATTGTCTTCGTTGCCTAATCGGCCATGATATTCCATTGAACCAAGGCTGTTTAGCCCCAATCACAGTATAACAAGTTACATTAAATGTTTACATGATATTTTAAGATCAAAGTACCAAAAGGCACCATTTTAAGCCCAAGCGCGAACGCCGCCGTCGTGGCTGGAAATGTTCTTACATCGCAACGCTTATGTGATGTAATTTTTAGGGCATTTGAGGCGGCCGCTGCTTCTCAAGGTGAGATCTTTATGCACTTTTGTAAATTCGTCTAGGTTGTATGAACAATATAACCTTTGGTGACGAGAAAATGGGCTACTATGAAACGATTGCTGGTGGAGCAGGAGCTGGTGACGGATGGAATGGTCGATCGGGGGTACACACACACATGACCAACACACGGATTACTGATCCAGAGATCCTAGAATCGAGGTTTATATTCAACTTGAGATAAGGGGTCATTCACATAATACGTAATCATTTTCGGAAAGTTGAAATCGCTATAACTTTTTTCCTGAAGGAATTTCGAAAAGTTTTCGAAATTTCTTCAAAAGTTATAGCGTTTTCAACTTTCCGAAAATGATTATGTAATATGTGAATGAGACTCATAATTTCAGATACCCGATCATCTTGAGAAAGTTCTGTTTACGATCCAAGTCGGGTGGTGAAGGAAAGTTTAGGGGTGGTGATGGAGTTTCGCGATATCTCCAATTCAGACGACCCTTACAACTATCCGTTTTAACTGAAGTAAACTACTTTTGGATGTTTTCGAATAAAATTTTTGAGCTATTATGGATCAGGGGGAAGGGTCACCCCATGGTCAAAATCGAAAACAATTTGTTCTGAAATTTTTTTAAATGGCATATTTAGGGATAATTTTATGCGAAAAATCGATTGTGCGCATTTCCGAAGCGTGAAAACCATTGAAAAATCAGCAAAACATTCGAAAAAATTAAGTTTAAATCAATAAATGTGAAAATATGGATAAAAATACGTATTTTTAAGGTTCAAACAAAGGTTTTCACGCTTCGGAAATGCGCGCAATCGATTTTTCGCATAAAATTACTAAATATCATTTTTTTAAATTTTAGCAAAATTTTTTCGATTTTTGACCCTGGGGTGACCCCTGATCCACAATAGCTTCAAATTTTTTTTATAAAAGCTCTCAGAAAATAAAAAATGAATATATTATTCCGCATTTAGCGTCGCGTTTTTGCACCATACGGTTTAAATGGAGGAAAACCCGGAGCTCGTGGTGCCAACGTTCTTCGTCGTGAGTCGGATGGAACACGTGTAAATCTAGGTTCTAAGAATAGTGTGATAATTTCACCTGGGGTAAGCTCTGTATTAGTATAAACGATTTAATGACTTTCTTTATAGGACATGCTTGAATTGGAAACACCTGGAGGTGGTGGTTATGGCTCAGAATAATTGAACTTATATGCATTAGAATATTTTTTGTACTCATTATGAATTTTTATTAAAAATTTTATTCTAACATCTTGATAACAGTTTAATACCCATGCATTGCATAATCTGATCACATTGGGTTGTTTCAAAAGTTCGCGGAATTTTATCATGATTTTTGGACTCGAAAATTTTTTCTAAAAAGAAATTAGCCACATAGGAGTAATTTGCCCGAAGCGTAAAAACGCTTTCTTGACTCTGATTCAGGGAAAGTCGTGATGTATATATCAATTACATAGAAATTTTTTATGCCTCGAAAATGCGCGCAATCAATTCGGAAAACCCCTAAATAGTCGGTTTTCCGGTAAAAATTGGAATTTTAGTTCATTTTCGCGTCACTACACTCACGACTTTCCCTGAATCAGGGTCAATGAAGTGTCATACATTCACGACTTTCTCCTGAATCAGGGTCAAGGAAGTGTTTTTATGCTTCGGGAATACGCGCAATCGATTCCCTGCATAAAATTACCCCTATATGGATCCTTTTTAGAAAAAAATTTTCGGGTCAAAATTCATGATTCCGCGAACTTGTGGAATAACTCAATTTCATAAATAAAACAACAACTAGTCAAAAAATAAAATGTTGAAGAATTTTTAAGACTATTTTTTATATCTTTACCAGGGTCCTTCAGACCAAATTTTTTATCAGTTCTTCAGATAAAGAAAATTTGTTAGTCTAGAAATTTCACCAACTATCAAAAATTATAAATACACTAAGCAATATGAAGTGCATATTAGACTCATTTCTTCTAATATAGTAGTAACTCACAAATTTATCTGAGCTATTTACAAAAAAAATTTCGAGCTGTAACTTTAGAGATGGAATAAATGACCAAAAAATTTGGCTCATTCGACCCATTTAAATGAATGTTATATAAAACAAAAATAGGATACAAATACACGTATATATTAACCTCGATATTTTAGAGCACGGCTTATTTCAATTGTAAATTCTAATAATACACAGCTAAAAGATTAGCATATCCTGGTAATGATTCGAATTCTGCCCATTAGTTCCATTAGTGAATGTAGAGTCTGACCGCTTGCGAGATTCCCAATCCAAAACCCGTTTCTTTAGCACTTCTAGTTTCGCTCTCAAGTCGGCATGGCGTTGTCGTGACAGCAAGAAGTCAGGATCGTGTTGATAATGTGCAAATTTCTTTTGTATTTCCTTCTCCACCTAAATCTTAGTCTTTAATAGAGATAGGGATTTTTTCGGAAGAATATGGATTAATCCAATTTTGGAACAAATCTCAGCCCATCCTCTAGTCTTTAAATATAAAATTTAAGATAAAAATCGGAGACGAAGCTAATAGTGATATTGCCTCTTGGGAGCACCCCCATACCCAAGAATGTAGCGAGAATTTGGTTTCGGAGGGGCAAACTCCCTTATGTTTTTTAAATTCCCCTCCCCAAATTTGATAAAAATCATAAGGATCTTCCTTATATGCTTTTTTACAAAAAAACGGATTCAAGGAAAGCTGTGTATCAACGCGAAAATTCGATAAAATGACATATTTTGGTCTTAAACAGACAAATTCCATTCCTCAGAATTATGATCAGATGAAATGAATCATACCTTTTCTTTATCCTCCTTGTTTAATGCACTTCTATACTTCTCAGACAGTTCACTAAACTCATTTGCAACTTGACGCAGAGACTTGAACAGAACGGTATATAGGGGATACTCACTCTGAAAATGTATAGGGTGAGCCAAAAAACCGTACTTTTGCGTTTCTTTGCAAAAAATTTTCAAATTTTTTTCAAAAATCACCTGGGGTATTTTCATGCGAGAAATCGATTGTGCGTATCAAAAAACCTTAAAAATGCATCCCCAGGCTTGTTTTGCAAAAAAAGTAATTTCAATAATCTTCTGTAATACTTGAAAATATAACAATTTAATATTTCAAGGTCTGGGAAGCGTTTTCAAGGTTTTTCGATGTGTGCAATCGATTTCTCGCATGAAAATACCCCTTATAGGTGATTTTTGAAAATTTTCACAAAAAACGCAAAATTACGGTTTTTTGGCTCATCCTGTAACAAATGAAAAATATATAAAAACTTACAGAAAATAACTTATGGTATTTTTGAGCTTCATCGTAGTCTTCAATTTCGCCATAAAATGCGGCCCAATCTCGAGAAGGCAAAGAAGGCTCTGTCAAACTGTTGCTTGTTATCGGTGAAGAACGACGCGGCATATCATCTTCATGATGAGCAGTTGGCTAAAAAATAAGGTTTATTCACATCAAATGAAACAAGTCGGCGCTACTTCGGCTCTTATATTATACTTCATTATTGAAATGGTTTCCGGGTCCCAAATACGAAGATGGTACCTAATTTTTGACCCGTTACGATGAAGTTAGGGAGGGTGACACTCTCCCATGGGCAGGCATGCCTAATCCCCACAAGAAGGTAACACTTCTATACTCACTGTTGCGTCCAATCGTCTGGTTTCTTCGATTTGATCGTCAGCAAACAACGAATCTAATAGAGTATCCATAGAAGCATCTAATTTCGGCTTTTTCTTCATTGTAGCTTCAGTGGGTAACTTCGGCTTCTGACTAGATTTTGGACTTGAAAGAGGTCTTTTAACGGTTGCGTTGCTTTTAGTAGCAGGTGACGAGACAACTAAAACAAAACTAGCTCTCTTAAATTTCTCAAATCATACCATTTTGAGGCAAAGGTGGTGAAACATTCGATCGCGCTTGAAGTTTAGGACTATTTGTTGAGCTGGGAGTCGGTTGCATTTGAAGTTTGGAATCAGTAGTAGTAATAATAGGTTCCGATTTATCTTGAAGTTTAGGACTGATGGTAGTAGTGGAAGGTGCTTGCATCGGTGCCATTCCACTCTTTCTACTGGGAACAAACGATGAAGCATCGGCAGTTGACTTCAGTTGGCGAATTTTTTCTTTTTCATCCTCATTACACCACGGCCATCTTGTATCCAAGTCACTAATAGCCGAATTTTTCAATTGAAGTATGTTGTTGTTCATTTGGGCAACCTTAAAAAATGTCTCATATACACTCCAAATAAATATAGGTACACTCTGGACTTTGTGTGAGTTCCGGGCTATAGGGTATAAATGAATGATCAGAAAAACTTTTTTTTAACGTTAGTACATGGCTTAAAAACATATTTTAGAAGAAAAAATTTTGAGGCTATTCAAGTCTGGTGGTCCTAATGACGTGAAAAAAATTTGAAAATTTATATTTTTTCATGTCATTGGGACCCAAACGTTGAAGCATCAGCAGTTGACTACAGTTGCGTTTTTTTCTGGAAAAAAGTTTTCAGGCTTTAAAATCTAAGCATGTACTTTTTCCAGGGTCGTTCATCAAAATCGGTGAGCTATGTTATTACATACCTTGGAAATATTCATTTTAACTTCTGATTCAAGATCCGATATAGACGGTGGAATACCATCCTGTTTCAATCTGGCAATAAGAGCTTCGACTGACGAATATTTTCCAACGGCAATCAAATGAATAATCCGATTGCGAAGTGGCTTTTTAAGAAGATCAGTTTTCATACTAGAGGTTAATCGTGCAACTGCATCCATAATTGGTTTATTACCTAAACATTAGTAATAACAATTAGTTAAAGAATTTTTCGATTTTTGAAGAATGTTTCAATTTTTAACGAATTTTTCAATTTTTGAAAATCTCACCTGATGCTTGACCTTTAGACGTAAGAGGCGTAGATTGTTGAGCTTTTGGTGGCACATTATTCCCGTTAACTTTTGGCGCAGAACTGTTTGAAGGCTTGATACTAATAGGTAATCCAGGTTTTTTTGAAACAGGAAGATTCCGTCCAACAGACATTATTGCTCTCTGATTCTTGGATTGGCTAAATTTGAATAGTGAAAAAATAATTCATTTTTGGTTTAAAAGGATAATACCTGAAATCTGGTTTCTTTTCTTTGGCTTTTTTCTTTTGCTCCTCTTCTTGCATTTTCTGAGCCTTTTCTTTGGTTTCAGAGAAAGATTTGTCCGTTGCATGGACCTAAAAAAACCAGATAATGGCAAAAAAGCCGAGCAGCACGAAACAAATTTAAGAGACACTTTCTCGAAAAGTCGAAGATGTAATATATAGGTTCGATTGAGCTTCCAAACATAACTATTTTTTAAGGAGACATTGAGAAAATTTTTTCAAAATATTTCTGAGCAACACGAAAAATACTTTAGCTCGTCCAAAGTTGGATAACTTCCATTTTCAGATATTTTTTAAAATTTCACACATGAAAAAAATCCATGAAAATCGTTGAACTGAATCGAAAAAATGCTATAGATCGATGTATTTTGCGATGGGGGAACATTTTTAGCTGATTTTTGAAAAAAATCTGAAAAAATTCATTTTTTCGACCTAATTGAGAGTTGATGCCACAAGTTGGTAATGTCTAAAGTTTTTCACAAGTACCAAATTTTTCATTATTGAGTAGTACCCATTAATCAAAACTAAAAATCTTACATGCAATTTTGCATTTATCGATGAGATCGATCGATACCCTGTTTGATCAAAACTGACGGCATCCATACTACCCGAAGAATTTTGAGAATCACCACCCAAGCCCAAATCTTTCAGCGAACATTGAAATTTTCGTACACCGCTCTGTGAGTGAATTTCCAAGAGAATTTCCTAAAATGCCAAGTTAAAAACAAAACAATCCCAAAAGCAGGGGGTGCCAAGTCAGCTGATTTTTCAGAAAAGTACTGATTTTGAGATGTCAAATCTGGAAAAATCTGATCGTTCAGTGTCAAATCTGATTTTTGAGATGGGAAATTTTGTCAAATTTATAAGAAATATAATGGAAAATTAGCATTTTCTGATGATTTTTGCTCCTAAAATCTGATTTTTGAAGTCAGGTTTTCTGATTTTGAAACAAATGTTCTTGGCATCCCTGCCCGAAAGTGTAGATTATCAAGGGGGAAAAAGTTCAGGGAAAAACGNTGGAAAATTAGCATTTTGTCCTAAAATCTGATTTTTGAAGTCAGGTTTTCTGATTTTGAAACAAATGTTCTTGGCATCCCTGCCCGAAAGTGTAGATTATCAAGGGGGAAAAAGTTCAGGGAAAAACGTCCAAAAGTTAGGGGACAGACCGACAAAAATTCGGGGACACTACCACTGTCGGATTTTGCGTTTTTCGGTGTTTTGGATACAAAAAACGCAAAATCCAACAGTGTCTCCGAACTTTTGTCAGTCTGTTCTCGAACTTTTGGGCGTTTGTCTCCGAACTTTTGCCCCCTCCCCTGGTACCTTATTAGCAGTGATTTCCAATCCAATCTTCCATCGTTTTGACATAGCTTCAGAAAGAATTGAATTGCATTCATCAGTTAATTTAAATAAAAAAGCTGTTTTCTCGGATTCACTTTCGGTCTTAAGCTCGTAGACATCATAGCTAGGTTGTTCTACGCTACCCGAAGTATTTTGAGGGCTGTTTTTTCTCATCATCCTAAAATATCCTTCGTTTACAATAACAAAATGATTAAAAATATTGTCCAAGAGTTGTTGAGCGAAAAAAATAATCATCAAATGATCATTGTGATACTTCACGAATAGAAATTTTGTGTAATAATGACTAAAAATGATCAAAAATAGGATAGCTGTAAAAATTTAGGCAAACAATATTCAATAGAACATAATTTTTTGAAAGCAAAGTGCACACATTAAAATGTTGAAATGAAGAAAATGTTTGGAATGCAAATTTTCAGAACGGATAACACAAAATATTGAAAATATATGAAAATCGCTTTAATGCTAAGAACTATTTCGTGTGCTAAAAGAATACTTTTGCCTTCAAGATTTGTTGGCTTGTTACGATCAAAATCGAAGTTTAATTATTAATTAAGATTATTTTCGAAATTTTTCTTTTTTTTGAATGAACATTCTTGATGATTTTGTTTGCATTTTTAAAGTCTTTTGTCAAATTTCTCCATTTGTCGTGTGATCTTATCTTCACGTCAATGACAGGTCGCCTATCTTCTTAACACAACTAAAAAGGAAGTAGAAAAGTATTGCACAATTTTTTTGTGCTCCAATCATTTCACAAAAGACTTTTCAAAAAAATTCGTAAACCTCCTCCCGAAATCCGAAACATGAAAAATTTTTCCCAATGGTTCTCCCCTTATGTTTTTGCCCAAAATTTTTGGCATTACTACTTTATCCAAGATTTTGTTTCTCCAAGATTTTTTCAAAAGCTTTTTTCTTGGTGAGAAAAATTCCAAATTGAATAATTTTTTTAATATTTTTTTACACTAAATTTTAGCATGGTTTAAAAAAAAAATATTCAATTTGGAATTTTCTTCATCGAGAAAAAAGCTTTTGAAAAAATCTTGGAGAAACAAAATCTTGGATAAAGTAGTAATGCCAAATTTTTTTCAAAAATCCTAATAGTCCCCCCATTTTGATTTTTCACCAAAAATATCCAAAATTTTCAATTTTGTCCATCAAAAATCGTATTTTCTGAGCATTTTTAGCTTAAAAACGGCATTTTAGCTTATTTTAGAAAGAATTTCGCGTCTGCGGCGCTGTTTTCGGGCTAAAACGTCANAAAATTTTCAATTTTGTCCATCAAAAATCGTATTTTCTGAGCATTTTTAGCTTAAAAACGGCATTTTAGCTTATTTTCGAAAGAATTTCGCGTCTGCGGCGCTGTTTTCGGGCTAAAACGTCAAGAATTCAACAAAAAAATTTTCAAAAAATGTAAGGGGGGACCAAGGCGGTTTTTTCAATTTTTTGGGGAAATGTGCAAAAAATCATAAGGGGCAGTGTCGTACCCAAGGGGGACCCAAAATTTTCGAAAAACATAAGGGGAGACCAAGGCAAAAAAATTTTTCTTCAAGTTGGCTCCCCAGAAATTTTTTCTAGGTATGAAACTGGTAAGATTCGACTTTCGACTATAAAAGGGGTCTAGAAAAGTGTTTCAAGAAATTTTTTAATGCATACTAGGCATTAAATAGCAAAAATTAAAGACTTTTAGCTCGAAAATCACCTCCGAGATTCAAGGGGGGAAGGGCAAAAGTCCTCGCGTAAGGGGTAGTATATATCGTCGCCTAAGGGGCAAAAGTCCTCGCCAATGTAGCAAAAAGTCTTCGCCTAAGGGACAAAAGTCCTCACCTATGGGACAAAAGTTCTCGCCAAGGAAAAATTGATTGTTATAGCGATATAACAATCAATTTTTCCTTGGCAAGAACTTTTGCCCCCCCCCCTTATACTAGGTACCAAATTTTCGAATTTTTGTCAAAATTTCCCCTTTTTTCCTAATCTCTCTAATGCACATAACTCGGCAAGGTTAAATTCAAATTTGGTGATCTTGATTTCAGGCAGGTGGATTTCTTGGGCTTAGGCATCGTTTTCATGCGCTTAGGCGTCGTTTTCATGCTCTTAGGCATCATTTTCATGCGCTTAGGCGTCGATTTTCGAAAAAATTGAATTTTCAGATAAAACGGTAACATGCACATCCATATAAAACAATTTAAACAGTCTGAAAATAACCAAAAATAAAATTTAGCGTTATACTTAAAGATCATGAATATAGACTTGTAAAAGCGACACAATATACAGTGTGTAAATCTTTATATTATTGGATGAGTCTGCTATATCAACGCGGTGAAAGTGAAATTTTTCATGCGCATAATTGAATGGGCTGTTTGTTCAATAATATCAGAAACCGAAAGACCCGTCTCTGCGGAAAAGGAATAGATTGATAGGTGTATGGACGGGATTGATCGCCTCCAGGCTATGAGCGTGGATTCTCCCCGCTGCTACAAGTCTAAGACTCTCCTCGAAAATTTTCATGACTTTGTGTTGTATGTATGTGACTTTGTGTTGTATGTCTGGTTTCATGCACGTCGTTAACTGAGAATAGAGCAGCAAAAAACGCGCGAGGCGGGTTGCATAAGCAGGATTTTTCGGCGACATGGCTTCGTACCTACTGGTTGCTTTTGAATAATATATGAACGAAAACCTCGCGATCTACAACAAAGTATGAAGGGGGCCCCGACTTTTGCTGCTGGTTTAAGCGATAGAAGCAGTAGACGCCAAAAAAAGTTAAAATGCTAGACGTCTGTCTACCCTGCATGTAAATAGACAAAGGAGGCGAATCTGAGGAGCGTCGTTCCTTTTTTACAATTATGTTCATCAAATAAACAGCTCGCCTAGACTCAAGATGGATGAAAAGACATGAGGAGATTTGTTTGTATGGGTCTATTTATTAGGCAATAACATTTCTTTGCTTATGAAAATTTTTTCTTGCCCAAAATTTTACTATTTCGAGATTCAAACCTTGAGCAACAAAATAATTTTAATAAATTTTGACCCTAGTGGGATCGAATCTGACCGTCTCAACTTTGCTTAACTTGCCAGATTGGAGATCATCTTCTCTATCCTCTGCGCTATAAATCAAAAATTTTAAAACCTGGTGCGGAAACATGTAATGTGTGTATGTCTGCACGGATGATCTCGTGAAAACCCGGAGCGCGATTGTTGTAGGGAACGATGAGAGAAGACAATTGAACCAGAATCATTGAAATCTAGAGAAAAAAAAATCTCCAATTTTTTTCAAAAAATCGATAAATTCGTCAAAAATTGAAGATTCGTCAACAATTGAAAAATTCGTACGATTCAGGGTTTTCGTTTCAATAACCCAAAACAATTATAAAATTTGGTTCGTCTCGTCGAGCTATAAAGAAAGCCGTTTTTGTTTTTTTTTAATACAGTAAACGTTCGTTAAGCGGGCATCCCTTTAAGCGCCCCCCTCAAAAATTCGATAAACGGGCCCCCCCTCTAGGGTGACCCGCTTATCGAACGTTTACTGTACACTCAATAATTAAGCGTATTAAAAAAAAAGTAAAATTCAGGATTTTCGTGTCAATGTTCAGACACATTCAACTCGTTTCGAGAGAACTAGCGCATCAAATTTCGATTCGAGACTGCTAGCGTTCACCCTAAATCAATAAACCCAATGATCAAAAGTATTAGGACTTTATTCCGCGTATAGTATAGCTGATAAAAACCAATAAAAAATTTTTTCAATAATCTAATCGACCGATATACACGTTAAATTGACGTAGAGGAAAAAAGTAGTGGGCGATTAAATCGGCATCTCAACATGTTGTATTTTTTCTATAACGAGTGAACATGCAATAAAAAAAATTATGCACTGTCAACCAGGAATAGATCGACTGTTCGGTTAAATAAATACAATGCTCCGAATTGGGCCTATACACCCACATTCTTCAATTCGTTTGGCGAAATAATAACCAAACGAAGAAGTGCTTGAAAAAATCAAAATTGTTTTTCTCTGATGAATTGGAAAGTCGAAAAAGAGACACAACTTTAATAAATTTTTGGCTGATAACAACAACATTTTAAGGATTAAAAATCTATATTATCCTATATTCATACAAATGAGAAGGTCATGAAATTTTAGTTAGAATAACAATTCATTGAAATGTAAAATTTTGCCTGATCAAGAGCTCCCGTTGCCTTATGTTATTTTTTATGTATTGTAAACATATTACCATGTGCTTTTATTGTAGATGGAGAAATTCGTAGGGGTTTTCTTGTAAATAGTCTATAAACCGAGAAAAACAATTAGAATTTTGGAAGAAAACGCTGAAAACTTTAGGCATTTTTTGGGGATATTTGGCATAAAGAGTATCTAACAATCTCTGTGAAAGACAGCAGATGAAGCACAATGCTCAACATGGAAAGTTTGCTAATCGCTCTAAAAATTGGTGAAATAGTCAAGAACTCCCATTGCCATGTGAAGAACTCCCATTGCTTATGAAAGATGAAGACCTACCAAGAGGTTCATGGAAATTTGGCAAAGTGATAAGTGTCTCATAAGGAAAAGACTACCAAATCCGATCCGCAAAGATAAGAACCCCCAAAATCCATCGTGCCTTGAATTTTTTGTATCCCTTAGAAATCGAGGAACTTATGCACTTCGGCCCCCCCCCAATTCGCATAAATCAAACATTTTGTTTGATTTATGCGAATTTGGGGGGGGGCCGATTGCATAAGTTCCCATCAATCAACCCAAAGATACCGTTAGGTTTTTTCAAAATTTCCAGAGAAAAAAAGTTGGATAAAGTCCTAATGCCCAAAAAATCAGAAATTTTAACACGCTTAGGAATCGCGCCACCGTACAGAATTTGCAACAAAAAATCGGCGCGAATTTTCAACGATTACACGATAAAATTTTGAATTTTATAATACTCTATGAATCATTCCAATAAACAAATCCTTATTGGATCAGGCAAAATTGCCTATTTCAGTAATAATTTGGTTTTTGAAACGATCTTTCGGTCATTAAAAAATTAACGATCATCCAATTTTTACTTTTTCGAACGAAATTGTCAAACGGAAATTCGGTCTACGATTTCGAATTCATTTAACCTTTTTTGAGTTTTTTCCACGTACTTGTCATTTGTTCACCTGATTTTTTGGCACGTTTTTTCACGCAATTTTTTTATAGTAATATTTTATAACATGCAAAAAAGTGAAAAAAAGTCAGCGTGAAAAAGTAATAGTGCCGATTTTTTCATACGTAAAAAAATTCCATAAAAACCTCTTAACGTCGGTGAGTAGGCACGGTGGGCCAAAAATGAAAGCGTATAAAACGTGGAACCAATTCGTTTTTGGGTCACGTTTTTAACAGTTTAGTATCTAATACACTTCAAGGCTGGAGTCCTAGCACAATAGGATGACACCCCAGACTGCTCCGGGGATGCTCACCCTTTTGTCCTGCAGCCTAATATCACAATAGGATGACACCCGGCTGTGCCGATGTGTCATCCTATTTGGGAGGGTGCCACCAGGGTTGCCATAAGAAATTTTCAAATTTAAGTTTCTTAAGCCAAATTTAAATAACTATTTAAATTATCACTAGTTTTTGGTCTCAAATTTAAGTAAATTACTTAAATTTAAGTAAAAACGGAAACCCTGGGTGCCACCGCTGACCGACTCATTCAAAATCCAAAATTTAAGGAGGACTCAAAAAAGGGACCTCAAAAATTCAAATTTTTGGTTCAAAATTTCAAAAAATCGATTAAATTTTTGAAAATTTGAGGTCTTCAGGACCCTTATTGTCGGAGGGGGACCACCTCAAAAGAGGTCCACATCTCCCCTCTTGCCCATGTATGGTCCTAAGTGACCCAAAAACGAGTTGGTTTCACATTTTGTACGCTTAAATCGTGTTTTCAGGTCGTTTAGAAAGCATTTAAATTGATTACATGTGTTTTTGAGTTTTTCTGTAAGCGCTAGCCAACAATCGTTTTTCAAAAAAATTTTCGCCTACTGTCTGTCTTTTTTGCTAAAAAAGTCAAGATTTTAACAAAAAAATTTTAAGAAAAAACAACATAAGGAATAAGGCGATTTTTCGGCACTATAACTTTTGTAACGCTTACTTTTGTTTGTTTGTAAAAACTTGAGATTTTCAAATTTACAGTTTTTTGTATTTATACCCGTGACAAAAGTTAGCGGGGATATACTAAAACGTTGCGTTGTGCGTTGCGTTGCGCGAAGATACTAAAACGTTACGATTTTTTAGATTATCGAAATTTGCCATAATTTATATATATTCGGAAAATTCATGAAAAATGGAGCATTTTTTGTTTTTACAGTAAATTCTGAATCGTTATCGTTGTCGAGATAATCGCGTTTGAAGTTGGAGATTTTTTGACTGATTTCAGGCCTGATACTAAAACGTTGCGTTGTGCGTTGCGTTGCGCGAAGATACTAAAACGTTACGATTTTTTAGATTATCGAAATTTGCCATAATTTATATATATTCGGAAAATTCATGAAAAATGGAGCATTTTTTGTTTTTACAGTAAATTCTGAATCGTTATCGTTGTCGAGATAATCGCGTTTGAAGTTGGAGATTTTTTGACTGATT
>OZJO01001259.1:0-12562 GCA_900406225.1 Acrobeloides nanus
TTTTTGAAACAGTTCACTCATTGGAATAGCTAAGTGCAAATGCTGGCACACTAAAGTCCGTTTTCGCTCATAATAGGAAAAAAGTCCGTTGTCGAATGACCAAGCTTAGGCTTGGGCTTAGGTTTGGGCTTGGGCTTAGGTTTAGCATTTAGGCTTAGGCTTAGCACTTTGGCTTGGGCTTAGGCTTGAGCTTAGGCTTAGCGCTTAGCACTTAAATTTGGGCTTAGGCTTAGGTTTAGCTCTTAGGCTTGGAATTAGGCTTAGCGCTTAGGCTTGGGCTTAGTCTTAGCATTTAGCGCTTAGGTTTGGGCTTAGGCTTGGGCTTAAGTTTAGCGCTTAGGCTTGGGCTTAGTCTTAGCATTTAGCGCTTGGGCTTAAGCTTGAGCTTAGCACTTAGGCGGGGCTTAGTCTTAGAATTTAGCGCTTAGGCTTAGGTTTGGGCTTAGGCTTGGGCTTAGACTTGGGCTTAGGTTTAGCGTTTAGGCTTGGGCTTAGTCTTAGCATTTAGCACTTAGGCTTAGGATAAGGAAGCTGCCCATCCGATCTAGCAAGTTAAGCAATGTTGGGCCCTCAGGCTTGATCCCACTTGTGTAAAAATTTTGTTATCCAAAAAAACTTTTTTTTATAAACAATAAAGCGAAAACTTTTTGCTTCACAAAAATTTTTTAAATCAAAAGTTTTGCCCTCGTGAGATCGAACCTGAGAACTCAACGTTACTTAACTTGCCAGATCGAACGCACAACTTCCTTATCCACTTGGCTATCGACAACGGACTTTTTTCCTATTATGATCGGAAACGGACTTTAACCACTCGGCCATGTGAATCGTTAGCATCTTTCTACAATATATACCTCTTTTACTCGTCTCATTGAACTGAGTCGAATGGCATGACTCATTTTTAAAATTTCGAATTTTTGCCACCCCCCGAAGTAGCTTCAACTTTTGAAAATTTTATCTAACCCCCTAGTTGAACCAAAGATTTGCCACATCATTTTAGCCACAAACCCGTGTTATGATGAAACTGGCCAACCTCAGAGATGCGTACCAGATTTTATAAATGCCGCATTCAACCTTGGAGTTGAAGTTACGAACACTTGTGGCGAGCGCCAACCCACAAGATTTTGTGTCCAATCCGGGCATATGGGCATGAAGAAAGTCTGTGATATTTGCGATAGCCGAGTTCCAGTAAGTTCTATCAAACATGACCATAAAAAGATTTTCAATCTTTAGCAATATGCCCACCCGGCATCCTATCTAACAGACTTCAACAACCCTAACAATGAAACTTGGTGGCAATCTGAGACGATGAACGAAGGAATACAATATCCGCACTCGGTGAATCTTACGTTAAGACTGGGAAAATCCTTCGATATCACCTATGTGCGTCTAAAATTTATTAGTCCTCGTCCCGAAAGTTTTGCTATTTACAAAAGAACCAAAGAAGGCGAAGATTGGACACCATGGATATACTACAGCGCTTCGTGCCGCTCCACATATAAACTCACGGAGAAGGCACCAATTCTACCCGGAAATGAAGATGTTGCTCAGTGTACAAGAGAATTTTCGGATATTTCACCATTGACTGGTGGCAATATTGCGTTTTCAACGTTGGAAGGAAGACCTTCGGCTGAGAATTTTGAAGAAAGTGAAGTGTTACAAGTCAGTATTGGACAATTCTTTCTTTGGGTATATAATATTTGTTTATAGAAATGGGTAACAACCACAGAAATCATGATTGTGTTAAATCGAATGAACACTTTTGGTGATGAAGTCTTCCGTGATAAACGTGTACTTAGCTCATACTATTATGCCATATCTGATTTCGCTGTTGGTGGAAGGTATGTGTAACTACCAACATGATTATCAAACGTGAACAAACTTACCCAAGTTCCATCCAAGTTTAGAGATGGTCGCCGGTGCTACCATGTCAAATACTATTTAAGTGAACAAGAATAGTGAATGACAAAAATGACTGTATAAAAGAATAACTTTTTGCAACAAAGAGCCCTCCTCCCCCATTCCTGGCGGCCAACTACGTCTTCGAGGTCGCCTGCCACTCATAAGAAGAATTAAGAAAGTTAAAAATGGCCTCTTATGTTTTTTCCTCGCCTAAATAGTTTTTGAATCTTCATCTGCAAAAATTCGAGATGCTTGTGCACACATAATGCTCACCATAAAAATTTTAGATGCAAATGCAATGGCCATGCAAGCCAGTGTGTGAAATCTACTGGCGAAGGTGGTGATCGCTTGGTCTGTGACTGTAAACATTTTACCACCGGAACCGATTGTGATCGCTGTGAACCTTTCTATGTTGATCGTCCGTGGAGAGCAGCCACTTCTGGTGAAGCAAATGAATGCTTACGTTAGTTAAAAAGCTAGTGGACAAATATAGGCAAAAAAAATTTTAGCATGCCAGTGCAACCACCTCTCACGGCGCTGCTATTTCGACGAAAAACTTTATAACGAAACCGGTCATGGTGGGCATTGCATCGATTGTGCTGGAAACACTCAAGGACCACATTGTGAAGAATGTGTTCCAAATCATTGGCGAAGACCAGGCGAGCATTATTGCACCGCTTGTAATTGCGATGACACTGGCTCTCTGCACGGTCAATGTGACGATCAAGGGCAATGTCCTTGCAAAGCTGGAATTGGTGGACAAAGATGTGATCAGTGTTTAGCCGGATTTTACGAATTTACCGCAAATGGTTGCAAGTATGTTGAGCGCAACATTGGCTGAAAAATCGATTTTTGAGCCAATTGTGAACTCGAAAAAATCAAGATTTCCCTTGAAAAACAATTTTTGAAAAATTCCCCCTGGGACCCTAGCTACGCCCTTGATTGCAATGTTTCATTTTAGGGATTGTCAATGTGCCGAAGCAGGCTCTTTCAACAACACCCCCGAATGCTCTCCATCTACCGGAGATTGTACTTGTAAAGCGAATGTGGAAGGCCAAAAATGTGCTAGTTGCAAACCAGGGCACTTTAATTTGTCGCCCAAAAATCAGTTTGGATGCACCCCTTGCTTTTGTTTCGGCCATTCATCTGTATGTAATACATCCGAGGGTTACTACGCCACAAATCTCACTTCAGACTTTTTGGAAGGTTTAAAGATCCATTAAAAAACGTTTCGACATAACTATTTAGGGACTGAGCAGTGGACTGCTGGTAGTGATGTTCGGCTGGAAGATGTTACATGGGTACAACTCGACAAATCTCTGGCGGTCTCTCAAATCGATGACAATCCAGTTTATTTCCATGCTCCATCGAAATTTTTGGGTGATTTGAGGCTTTCTTACAACCAAGACCTTGTTTTCACACTCCACGTCCAATTGAACAATCCCTACATGAGCAAAAAGTAAACTATTTTTAAGAGAAAAAACGGCTTTATTTTACTTTATGAGTCCTTCATGCTTTTATGAGTTCTGTCATGTCCTTATAAGTCCACAATTACATCCAGACGACGGTTATTGAGCAAGCTATAGAAAAATTCCCATATTTTTTTGTTACTAAAAAAACTAGACCTCGATTTTAGGGATGTTGTGATAGTCGGCGCAAATGGGCAAGAGCTAATTCTACCCATTTTTGCCCAAGGCAATCCACTTCCAGCAACTCATGAACAGACTTTCCGCTATCGAATTCATGCCAATCACCAGCTTCAATGGAATCCAAGTTTGAGGGAAATCGACTTTATTGGTATTCTCTCAAATGTTACTGCACTCAAAATTAGAGGAACATATTCCAGAGGAGGTGATCAATATGGTTGATTCATAAATCATGCAAAATTTTTAGATGTCGGCTACCTTTCAGAGATCCATTTGGGCTCGGCTAGCTTGGCTCCATCGAACGAAAACCCACAAGCTGCTGATTGGGTGGAATCGTGTAAATGCACGGAAGGTTTTGTTGGACAATTCTGTGAATCTTGCGCACCTGGCTATAAAAGAGCCTACAAATTCGGAGGCCCGTTGACAAAGTGCATCAAATGTGAATGTCATGGTCACTCGGATTCTTGTGATGCTGAATCCGGTATTGACAAGTCCATCTTTTTTCGCTAATCCCTTTTTTAGGTGCCTGTATTTGCCAACATAATACTGCAGGAGATACATGTGAGCGCTGTGCTCGAGGCTATTATGGTGATGCGCTCATCGGAACAGAGGGTGATTGTAAAAAATGTGATTGCCCGGAAGATGGCCCATGTATTCTTCTTAATGATGGAGATACGTTTTGTACGGAGTGCCCGGAAGGATATACCGGCAAAAAGTAAAATCTATACTAAATGAGTATACCAAAAATGTATTTAAGATGTGACACTTGTGCGGATGAGTATTTCGGAAAGCCGTTAGAAGGAAAGCCATGTAAAAAGTGTGACTGCAGCGGAAATACAGACCCTAACTCAATTGGAAACTGTGACTCGTAAGGCGGATTTGAAAAATTTTGCATGATATTTATAATAACTATGCCAAGCTGACTGTTTGGAAGAGCTGTGGCAGTTTGGAATAAATAAACTTTGATTCAAAAACTGATAAGAAATGAGAAAAGCTCAGCTCTTTCATGCAATTTTAATCATGATGAAATTTCATAAAACTCAAAGAAAAGACTTTAGACGTCATGAAAAACTTGGCATGGTCATAAAAACGTGTTTTTCATTCTCTTTCGAAGGAAAAGGGGTGTTGATCTATCACAATATTGTCATTTTAGGCTAACTGGAGAATGTAAGAAATGTATTTACCATACAACCGGATTTAATTGTGAGAAATGCGAGCCTGGCTATTGGGGAGATGCTTTGCTAGAGCCGAAAGGGGATTGCAAAGCTTGCAAGTAAGCCAAACCAAACTATATTTCAAAAACAAAAAAATTCCAGTTGCTATGCTCCTGCAACCAAACGTCCATCTATCGATTATGAAGTTCTCGAATGTCGCCAAGATGACGGACAATGTGATTGCCAACCAAATGTTATTGGCTTACACTGTGACCAATGCAAAGTAAGATATTCTACCCGAAAACCTATTCAGTATATAATACGCCTGATCCTGAATTTCGCCAGTTTCTAAATCGGACGCTCGATCCTGAACGAAAATTATTCGTTCAGAATCGGGCGTCCGATTCTGAATCAGATGCAAAACATAAACCATTTAGCCTGGCTTCTTTAACCTAACTTCTGGATCAGGCTGCCAAGATTGCAATTGCGACCCATTGGGCAGCATCAATGGCACGTGTGATCTCATCTCTGGTCAATGCCAATGCAAACAAGGTGTCACTGGACTAAGATGCGACCAATGTGCTCCAAGACATTTCGGTTTTAGTAGCGAAGGGTGCAAGCCATGTGAATGCGATTACATTGGCTCGGAATCTGATGAATGCGATGTAGAGTCTGGACAATGCTTGTGCAAAGATAGCGTTGAGGGAAGACGTTGTGACCAATGCATGGAGAATCGCTACAATATGCGAGCTGGTTGTTTGCCATGTGACGACTGTTATACGTTAATACAGACCAGAAAGAACTCGATTAATGCCACCATGTCAGCACTAAGAGAAAATCTTGATGAGATTCAAAATAATCCAGTCTCGGTAAATGATACCGCGTTTGATGGAAAAGTTGCGGATGTTCAAGAGCAAGTGAACAAGTTGCATGAAAAGGCCGGCGAGAAACTAGGTATAAAAGATTATTTAATGAAAGTAAGAAAAAGAAGAAATAGCATAGGGAAATGCCAAAATTACTATTTTCGAGCAAAAACGCCTGTGATGTCGTTGAAATATAACCTAAAAAACATAAATAAATCCAAAAAAGTACTATAAACACCTAAAAATATCCAAATTTATGTAATTAAATTTAGTTGGCGATAACTCGGACATGATTACTCAAGTAAACAATCTAAAAGAGCAGCTAGATAATTCCTTGAAATCTGTCAAGTCTGCCGATGAACGACTGAAACAAATTGATTCAAAATCTAGTACTATTGAATACGAATTGAAACGCTTCAATGCCGATAAAGGTATACCTAAAAGATAAAATGCAACTAGCTAAAAGCCAAAATTTAAGGTGATATCCAAAACGAGCTTGGAAATGCCATTGACTATGTTAATAACGAAGGACAGACACAACTTCAAAATGCCAAGAAAGCTGCTGAGCGATATGGAGACAAGAGTCAACAAGTAAGAATTTGATTTTCTCTTCCTCTTATAACAATCAACTTTTTAGCTCTCCGACATGGCGGCAGAAGCCAAGAGCTTGGCTGACAAACAAGAAGACCGTAAAAAAGAAATTAAAGAGCTAGCCGATAAATCTGCCAACATTTCGAGACAAGCTAAAGCAGAAGCAGATGATGCCATTTATGGAGGTTTGGCGAGAAAATAAAACATTTAATCATCTTTTCNTGATGCCATTTATGGAGCCAGCAAAACAAGCCAACAAATCGCCGATCTTCAAGCGCTTCTGAAAGAAACCATGGACCTTTTGAATCAAACCAAACAACTTTCTGAGGAACAAACCACAGCTTCCGATAAAGCCTATGATGAAGCGGCTCATGCTCTAAACAATGTTGAAGGCTTGAAATTGCCAAACACTTTACCAGATGAATTGAAAAATCAATCTAATAAGATAGAAGAAGAATCAAAAACGGCGTTGCAGAATTCCCAAGAAGAGGTGGCCAAAAATAAAGAGTTGTTGGAAGAAGCACAGAGGGTATTGGATGAAGCAAAAAAGGAACTCCAAAATGCCAAGGCACAACAAGTGGTAAATACAGTCAAACCTCGATATAACGAAACCCCAAGGGAGGGGTCGTTAATTCAGGGGGTATCGTTATATCGAGTTTTTTAAAATATAAACACATTATATTCTTTATAACAGAAGTAAAAAGTGTCAAAGCATATTATATTCTTCGTTTTGACACTTTCTATTTGTGTCTGTTAATTTTTGACAAAAGTCTTTTTGATAAATGATTTTTTAACAATTACTCTTCGACAAATGATTTTTTGAAAAATGACTTTTTGACAAATTGACTTTTCGACAAATGATTTTTCGACAAATCGACTTTGCGACAAATGATTTTTTGACAAATAATTGTCGACAAATCATTTGTCAAAGAGTCAATTTGTCAAAAAATCATTTGTCGAAGAGTAAATGTCAAAAATCATTTTCAAAAAGACTTTTGTCAAAAATTAACACACCCTTCTATTTCAGTTATAAACACATTATATTCTTTATAGCTGAAGTAAAAAGTGTCAAAACACATTCACTGTTTTACTACTTTCTACTTCAGTTATAAACACATTATATTCTTTATAACTGAAATAAAAAGTGTCGAAACACATTATTTTTCTCAACACATTTTATTTCAACAAAATTCTTTCATTTTAACACAAAAAATTCATTTCAAAACAATAATAAATCAAACATTCAGCAGGTAATTAACAAAACACATAATAAACAAAACAAATAATGATGAATAAATTTTCGACTTCTGCTTCTTCATCTAATAAGTATTCAAATTCCAAATGAAGTCTGCCATCTCTTCGGCTGTCATCGAATCTGCCGTCTCTTCGGCTTGTCCAAAGTTCAATTCGTCAGCTTCGAGGTTCATCACTTCCACTTTCTCTTCATCATAAACTAAGGATGGGTCTTCTTCTTAAAAAAAACAAATCATAGATTCTCTTTGAACCATTGTTGGAAGCATTTTCCTTGGCCAGAAGACTTTTCGCTTCACAGCGCTCTTCGGGCATTTGGATTGGTCTCTGGAATCTCCACAAATAGATTTGTTGCACGCACAGTCTGCGTCGGAAGCATCGTAGGGTTTTTTGGCCTACCAAACCTTACATTCAGAATGCTATCAGGGTTGTTTCCGTTATTCCCTCCCAAATCTCTGGAATCATCACGAAATTTCTCGGATCTTGGCCTTCGTCCCTATTTCTGCAAATTCGATCGGTGCTAGTTGTTGACTTCGATCCTCTTTCGCTGCCGTCCTATTATCCTTCGAGACTTTTGAGTCTCAGAATCATCGCTTTTTTGGATTTGCAAGAGTCTTCGCAGTAATGCTGTCTCGTAGGCTTGTCCAAAGTTCAGTTCTTCAGTTTTGAGGTTCATCACTTTCACTTTTTCTTCATCATGAACTAGGGATTTTCTAAAAAAACAAACCATAGATAAAAAACAAAATCTGTCGTCAAATTTTCATCCACATCTAGATAGTTCAAGTTGGCAACTCCTTGTTCAACTTCACCGCGGATTTCTAAAGCACTCCAAAGTCTTGTCAACTCATCAATATGTATAAGAAAGCTAAACAAAAAAATTGTATGTAAAATTTAGGAAGCCGATCGCTTGCTCAATATCGTGAAAGGAGCTCAATCACGTGCTCAAGACGCATTCGATTTAGCCACAAATACTTGGAATGACGCCAGCGAATCGCTAAGTATCTTATCAGGTTTGTGTAACAAAAAAAACATGTCCATACAAGTAAAAAGTTTTTCAAATTTAGATTTCAAAAACAAAGTCGATGAGAGCAAAGAACAAGCGTTGAAAGAATTGGAACAGTTGCCACAGATAGAGAAGGATCTTCAAATCGCCGAAGATACGACCAAGAAAACTGAAGATGCTATCGGCGATGTCAAAAATAACGCTGATTCAGCGTTGAATATCGCCAAAAATGTACAAGAAGAGGCTGAACTGGCTAAAAAGGTGAGTAGCCAAAATTTATTTTTACGGTTTCCCAGTTGTTTAGCTTTCTTATATGGCAAAAAAATATATATAAAAAACTAACTTCATAAGTTTAGAAAGCGGAACAATTGATTGAAGATCTAGCAAACACGAAAAAGCGTTATGATGAAAACCAGGGAACCGTTGACAAGATTACCAACTCCATTAACACCATTAGCAACAAAACAAAAAACTTTGAAAACCAAGCCATTTCGGATTCGGATAAAATCCAAGAATTACTACGAAATGCCACTGTGGCCGAAACGAATGCCAATGGACTTCAAGAGAAACTAACGGAGTCCGAAAAGTTGCTGAATGCCGCTTGGGACCAATTGAGTAAGTTTAGATTGATCAAGCGTCGATGACGCTCCGATTTTTTCAAATGTTTCAAATTTTTTAAATTTTTTCCAATTTTTCAGTTTTTTTCAATTTTTCGAATTTTTTCGGATTTTTTCAATTTTTTCCAATATTTTCGAATTTTTCAATTTTTTTTTCCAATTTTTTGAAAGGTAGCCTTTCTTTTCAGACTCGTTGCACGATGTCAATGATGATCAATTGGAAGAGCTGAATAAACTACTGGAAGAAACTGAAAAACACTATGAAACAGCAGCATTAAAACGCCAAATCGAAGCCGATAAAGACCGGCGAGCCGAACAAGAAAAATCCTCCCTCAAGAAGGAGATCGACGTTTTGAAGCGCGAGCTTCAAAACCTCCAAAGCATTTACGCTGCCCTTCCAACGAAGTGCTACAACAAGGTCGGTCTGGAGCAAGAAGGTGAAAAATAGACATACAGCTGCTGCCCCCAATAGTTGTTGTGGATAATGTTTCTAGTCTTGAATTATTCCTCTCCCATGCTTTCATAACCAATCTATTGATTCTTTTCATGCTTTTAAAGGGAGTGCAAATTAGGGCACTTTCTCCAAAATTTTTTTTTGAAAAATGACCTTCTAGGGGTAAAAATAGGATGAAAAATCGATTGCGCACATCCCCGTCGCGTGAAAATGCTTACTTCACCTTGTTCTCGCAAAAATAGCACTATTTTTAACGTGAAATAGTGCTATTTTCGCGAAAACAAGATGAAGGAAACATTCACGCGACGGGGATGTGCGCAATCGATTTTTCACCCTATTTTTACCCCTAGAAGGTCATTTTTCAAAAAAGTTTTTTGGAGAAAGGACCCTAATTTGCACTCTCTTTAATGACTAACTTTTTCTCAAAAAGATCGACTCGTTGACTAGTCTGAAAAATCTTCTTCATTTCTTCTTTTTTCAATTCTAATAATGATCTTGATACAATTTCATCAACCTCAATTGTATTCTCTCTTTTTTTACTACTAAGCATTGTAACACAGAGGTGCTTTTTCTTATGCGTTAAATGAATCAACTAGCCATGTTTTTTTACTACTGCCTTACTTAATTTTGTCTCTCAACATTGATAATTTTGTCTCTCGACATGGTAATTTTGTCTCTCAACATTGCTTGCTCAGTTTGTTAAATTATAGACACGTTTGAAGGGGTCCAAAGAATATAACACAAGGTCTGTAGGACACAGAACACAATGTGTTCAGGACACAAAATGTGTTCTGGGTTCGGAATACATTTTGCGTTCCAAGTGTTCGGAACCAGGCGCGAAAAGGTGGTACCACATCACCAAAAAAAATTGATTTTTTTCAAAAATTCAAATTTAAAAAAACATTGAATTTTTGTGTTCATAACACAATGTGTTCGTAGCACAACTATGTTCTCAACCCAAAAACCCCTTTCTCAACCCCCCCCTCCTTTGGACCCCTGCTCGTTTGTTTGTTTCTTGCCTTGTAATTCTTGATGAGAACGTGAACTTTGGATATAGGTTGCAAATGTGAGAATTGTTGTTTGATTTTCCAAAGTTCATGCATATGATATAGCTTATTTATTATTGACTATTGCACTAATAAATCCCATGTTTCTATGATGTACAAGTGTATACAGTGCAATAAATTTATGCAAAATTATCTATTCAATGGAATTTCAACTAGGCCAAAGTCACTTTGCTGCTAACAGGAACTGGAGGACGAGATTTATTCTTTATAGATGGATGCTGTTTCTTTGAAGATGAGAGAGATTTTTCAAATTCCTTCCATGTGACCACAACAGTTTCATCCGCATTTTCATCCGTGATAGCTAAAAACGGTTTTTAGCACAAAAAAGCTTTTTTTCAAACTTGTTCTTGATTCAAGCGCCGCAAATTGGGCATTCATAACTAAACCACGAAGCTCTGCACCAGTCCACCCGGTTGTCAATTCTACGATTTTGTGAAAATCAACATCATCTGATAAAGTTAGCTCGCTACATAAGACCGCTAATATTTCATAGCGCTCATCCTTAAAAATTTATTTGATAAAGGGGTTGTCTACATGTTATGTAATCAAAAAAATTTTTGGCAAAAATCGAATTTTTAGCAAAAAATCAGTCGCATAGCGTAGTTGAATAGAGTACTGTTCTTTAACCTAAAGGTACAGAGTTCGAGCCCCGTGTGTTGTATATGGCTTTTTTCTAGTAATCATCTTTACATTCATCGTGATAACGTAATCAATGGCTATTCCCTTCTTACCATAAGCTTTTTCTAGACTCCTCCCTCCCCACGTTAAGCTTTTTCTGGCCCCCTCCCTCCCCTCTTAACTGATTACATAATATGTAAACGACCTCCAAAGTATGTGAAGAATTCTTGAACTTACATGATTAGGAAAATCACAGAAAATTTTATGGTCGAATCGTCCAGGTCGTAACAAGGCGGCATCAATTAAGTCCATGCGATTTGTAGCGGCCAACACATAGATACCATCTAAAGAGCTATCGACGCCGTCGAGCTCCGTGAGGAGTTGGTTGACAACCCGATCAGTAACACCCGTGTTGTCGTGACCTCGTTTTGGTGCCAATGCATCAAACTCGTCAAAAATTACCAGACAAGGGCGAGAATTTTTGGCTCTAAACATTTAGATTCCGTTACATGTTTAGAAGGTTGTTCGAAATTTTTGCTACCTTTCAAAAATCTTGCGGACATTTTCTTCACTTGAGCCAATATATTTGGATAAAAGTTCGGGTCCCTAAAAAATAAATATTGGGTTGTTCCAAAAGTTCCCCCGAATTTTTTACATTTTAGCTCATTTTCGCTCAAAAACAATAACCCCTGAATCAGGGTCACCCCTACCCTGAATCAGGGCCAGAGAAGCATTTGAAAAAAGGATCCACAATTTTTACCTTTACTGTAATTACAGATAATCCGGCTTCGTGTGCAATTGCCCGCATAATCAGGGATTTACCACAGCCACTCGGTCCATGCAAAATCGCATTGTTTCTGGCCTTAATCCCACATCTAGTATAGAGTTCAGCATACTAAAATCTCGATAATCACCTATATTAGTCCGATCCGCGTCAGAGTGAAACTTTTTTGATCACCATAGCGCATTGGATAAAGAAGCTGGTCGTCCGATCTGGCATGTTAAGCAACGTTGGAACATCCATGTTTGATCCAGCTAGGGTCAAACTTAAAACAAAATAATGAAAAGAAAAAATAAATTCATCCTCGTAGAATTTTTGCTTAACATTATTTTCTTGAAAATCACAAGTTTGATCGAACCTATCTGTCTCAACGTTTCTTAACTTGCCAGATCGGACGGCCGACTTCTTTATCCACTGCACTATGGAGTATTAAAAATGCTGAATCTCACGAAAATGGCTATATACAGAGCGTTCATTTTGGTATGCAACATCAATGTTTTTGGTCGTTCTCTCACCCCCTCTAACGAAATTCTATGCGGTTTTTTTTAAATTGTAGCTGAACAATGGCCGAATAAGTGTTGATAAAAATTTTCGAAATCCGTTGATCCTAACATTGTC
>OZJO01001259.1:12662-35072 GCA_900406225.1 Acrobeloides nanus
GGGGGGGGGGGGGGGAGTTGCCGGGTGAACTCGTGGAGGGGAGGGGTCACATGTTGTGTTATAGGGGCTGTCTTATGTAGTTCAGGGGTCACATTTGAGTTCTTGGATGAGGGGGTACAGGGGAGGGAATCAAAATATGAGTTTATAGGGTTGGAGAGGGGAAGTTTCGTATGATGGGTCTGAGGGTATGGGGTGGGGCATATAAGCTAAAAAGGTATAACCATCAGATAAAAACGACTCTCATTTTAGGGAGGCCTATCCAAAAGTATGAGGTCCATCTCCAGTAGTCATAGCTCAACTGCCTCCTCTACTCGGATAACTATGGAAAACAAACATGACTCTGATCGTCAAAAATATTACTATTTGAACTCGGATGCAATCGTTGCCAAAGTACACAAGGCAAGACCATTGTTCAATGCAGCCGATTTTGTAGAACTGCGATTTGTAAGTAGTAAAAGAACTTCTAGAAGTAAATGAAACAAAACCTGTGTGTTTGTTTCATCGCAAAAGTATGAAACAACCGAAATTATTAGATTTTTTATCTCATTCGGTAGGGGTATACATCCTATTCCCATGTCTAAAGTTTCAAAAATATCTAGCTGAAGGCAGCCTAGACCTATC
Organism: Acrobeloides nanus; assembly: GCA_900406225.1. NCBI lineage: Eukaryota > Metazoa > Nematoda > Chromadorea > Rhabditida > Cephalobidae > Acrobeloides > Acrobeloides nanus. Next base: position 13,284 of record OZJO01001259.1, read on the forward strand.
TGAAGTTTCGAGAAATTGATTGCAGCGCTCGAACTTAGGCCTCGTGCCCAAAGTGATTGCCTTCGGTGGCGACGAAATTCGGCGCTCGGCCTCCTGTTCCGAACTATTGATGCGGCGCTCGTCATCAGCCTCGCGTATCGAGCTCTTGTCATTTTTTGAGGTTATCCGCGTATGAAAATAAACACAAAAGTGCTCAGACTTGGGTCTGCGCGAAATTAGCGACTGCCAAAAAATTCGAATTTTTTCAAAAAATTTAAAATTGTTTCAGATGCGAACACTGGATCATGAAAATTTGAACAAATTTTTGGGCTTGAGTTTTGATGGACCCATGTTTCTATCTTGTTGGAAATATTGTTCAAGAGGCAGTCTTAAGGTATAATCAATTAGTGTACAAATTTTTTATATATAACTATGACTCTAGGATATTATCGAAGCAGGAAATACAAGTTTTGATGCATTTTTCATGACTGCGTTGATTCGGGATATCTGCGAGGTGAGAGAATAAATCATGATTTAATTCAAATAAATGTCTCGATACTTACACTACCGGCCAAAAGTATGGAAACACCTATACAAGAAATTTTGTTTTTTCGATTTTGGCATAGACAAAATCTTTTTCAATGCGATTTGTTTTTCATTTTAGGCATTGCATTATATACACAATTCAACTATCCTTCAGCAACATGGACATTTGACCTCAAAATGCTGCTTAGTAGACGACCGTTGGCAAGTCAAAGTGGAATACTATGGTTTAAGATCAATTAAAACTAGTGAACCGAAGACTATGAAGTGTAAGATATTATGATTAAGAATCACTCCAGCTAATTTTTTAGCCCTCCTCTGGGCCGCACCCGAAATCATCCGCAATGGCAACCTTGTCGGCACCAAACCTGGCGACATCTATAGCTTCGCAATCATTTGTGCCGAAATTGTTACCAGAAAAGCTCCATGGAACCTCTCGGAAATCTTACTATCCGAAGAAGAACTCGTCTACCGCGTGAAAAAAGGTGGCGCTAATCCACTACGTCCGTCACTAAATGTTGACCCATCTTTGGAGCTCAATCCATCATTGGTAAAAATTTAAAAAAATATAAAACATTGTAAAAAATTTAAGCTGCATCTGATAAGAGACTGTTGGGCAGAGGAACCGGATGTCCGACCAAAAATTGATGTGGTTAAGAGTTTGTTGAAGGCTATGCAAAGTGGACAGTAAGTACATATAATTGCAATAGTGCTACTTCCCTGATTCAGGGAAGGAGTGAGATATTGAAGCGAAAATAAACTTAGATTAGAATTTTCGCCGTAAAAACGGATTTCTATGGGTTTTTCTAGGTGGGGAATCGATTGCCTATGCCGATTAAAATGTGCCCATGACCCTGATTCAGGGTATACAAAATTATAAAATTGAACAAAAATCGCAGAAGCACCATTTTTGGGCACTTTGTATTCACATATTAAAGATCAAACAACCTCATGGACCATGTCTTCAACATGCTAGAACAATATGCATCCAACCTCGAGCAGGAAGTGGATGAACGGACCAAAGAGCTAGTAGCCGAGAAGAAAAAATCCGACATTTTACTATACCGGATGCTACCAAGAGCCGTCGCTGATAAGCTCAAGCTTGGTCAAGTGGTAGAACCCGAGGCCTATGATCAAGTCACTGTGTTCTTTTCCGATGTAGTCTCGTTCACCACTTTGGCTAGTCGGTGCACACCCTTACAAGTAAAATTTCAATTAAAGAAGAAAATTTAAGAAATCGTAGGTGGTGAATCTCTTAAATGATCTGTATACTATGTTCGATACTATTATTGAAGAACATGGAGTGTACAAGGTAAATAGTTATGTTGAGGTTGATACAGTGATAAAAAAAGGGGTCGCACATAAAAATGTGGATATGTAAAAATTTCATGACTTTGACAACAAAAAATGACTTTTTGGCGCTGAATTGAACCCGCCCTTTATGAATGAAAGCCGAGCACATTAGCCACTCGGCAAGGGTCAAACCACAGGGGTCATAATAAGTTTTAAGCTAAGAATTCAAGTATATACTAATTTGTAATACCATAGGTTGAAACAATAGGTGATGGATACCTATGTGTCTCTGGCTTGCCGATCCGAAACGGTGTCCATCATGTGATGTGGCGGAAATGTCTTTTGCGCTAATTCAAAGTCTCAAAAATTTCCGCATCCCTCATCTTCCAGGCGAACGTGTCAATATTCGAATAGGAATGCATACAGGTAAATACTTAGTTAAAGGATTGAAGTAGCTAAAAGATCCCAGTCCCTAACATACAGGGGCAAGGGGAAGAGAAGTGGAAGTGGTCCAAAACATAAGGGTCCTCCTTATGATTTTTTCGAAAATTTTCTTATATCATTTAAACCCACTTCTTAAGAAGTTCATCGGACAAAATAAGTAGTGGTCCAGGACCGTAAGGCTACCTTATGTTTTTTCGGCATTCTAAAAAATGGAAATTATCTTCTCTCCCACTAAAATGACAAAAAGTACAATTTTAGGACCCACTGTTGCCGGAGTGGTCGGACTCACAATGCCCCGTTATTGTCTTTTTGGTGATACTGTCAATACTGCTTCCAGGATGGAGAGTAGTGGAAAACGTAATTTTTGAAGAAATTTAAATTTTAAAAAAAATAAAAAATTTAGCTGGAAAAATTCATATTTCACCAGAAACAAATCGATACCTGACCCAAATTATTGGTGGGTACAACACGGAAAGTCGCGGAGATATTATAATCAAGGTTAGTTTTAGGACATTTATCAATTAGAAAAAATTATCGTCCATAGTGTAGTGGCAAGCGTCTCACTTTACACTCAAATTGCCTATGGTTCGATCTCGCTAGGCAATTAATTTTTTTGATGGTTTTTTTACAAACAAAAATTTTATAAACAAAATTTTATTGGGGATCTCTCTTGACAACTTTGTTTGGGACTATCAATTGTTTGAGCCTAAACTTTTTGCCCTGACGAGATCGAACTCTCGTTCATTTGATTGTAAATTGAGAGGCTTATCACTGCACCATAGGTGATTAGAAATCCAAAAATGTAATTTTTTGGGTTGCTCACATTTGCGCTTATTTCCTTTTGACTTGTAAAAGTTTTGCCCCTAAAAAATCTTCAATTTCAATTTTTACCATTTATTTTTAGGGCAAAGGAGTGATGGAAACATTTTGGTTAATACCCGAAGGAGAAGAACACCAACCAGAAAGTTAGCGTAATATTTCAAAGAAGAAAATAAAATATTGAGAAAATTTTAGACCCTATACTCAACATACACACACCATCTAACCCAACTTGCTATTGTACCGCACAAAGTGGTAAATTTTTAAATTTTTAAAAATCTCGAAAAAATTAAAATTTAGATAGTCCTGTGGAGAAGCACTCGCTTTATTGTAGCTATCGTCGTGGTGAACTTTGAATCTTTTTTCATGTTTCTTGATTTTTATTTTTTTTCTACCGGCTTCTCGTGACATATACTCGAATACCTGTTTGTGGGGTTTGACCAATGGCCGATTGGTTAACGTGTTCGGCCTTTACCCATAGGGCCTTTACCCTATAGGTTTGAGCCCGCTTAAAAAGTATTTGTTATTTTGTTGAATATCTTTTGATCGTGGGATCACATCCGCGATCTATGAGTGAAGGCCGGCACGTTAGCCAATAGACCATGCATCAAACCCCCCAAAACCCCATGATGCCCCTTTTGAAGCGCTCGGTGAGCTGAGGCAATGACGAATTTTTTTTAAATGAGCATATTAGCCACTCGGCCATGGGTCAAACCACAGGAGTTATAATAATTTTTAAACCAAAAATTTAAGTCCAGGCTAATTTATAATACTATAGATTGCCTGCACCTTTTTGAAATATTGTGAGCGGCTGATTGGTGCAGCCGGCGTTTTTTGACTATAGAGAACACTATGACGGCATTAGAATTTAAGGGGGACCCCTACCATAACAAAAAGTCGAATTTCTGTTATGTAGGGGCACTCATTCATTCGCAAGTTCCCCTTTAAGTCAAATTTGAATTCTAACGCCAGCATTTTGTTCTCCATGACCAAAAACCCTCAGCTATACAAAATTAGAGCTAAAACGGTCTAGTTTTTAAATGTTATGATGTCTTGCTTTTCGCTTCAATACATTTTCCTTAGTTCAATGTGTGGGATGCAGAAGGTTTTTCGAGTATACAAATTTTATAACTATACAAAAAATTATTGATACAAAATTATTTGATATATACAAATTTTTCATGAAATAAATTATTATCATGTTTTTTACTCCATCTTAAGAGCCAATAAAAATTCGTTATCTCATCTATGCCAAAATTTGCATATTTTTCATAAAATAAAGTCTCCTTCAACTCATCAATTTTTGATCATAATTTTAATAAGTATTGAGGTTATTAATTGGTACTTAACTACAGGGTGCGGTAAAAGTTACCGTGATTTTTTGAATTACTACATATAGTATTTTGATCATAACTCTTTAACCTTACATCCAATTCCGATGATCTCTGAATTAGCTGAATCTCAGGATCGGCTGCATCATATATCAAGAGTATAATCATGTGAAAAAAGTGGAGTTGATTAAATTTTTTCTAAGGTTTCAAAAACTCACTCAAGTTCAATAAATCAGAATGTAATGAAGGCGTAAAGTTTTCTTATAAATGATTAAAAATAACATTTTGGCTTCACTTTTTTGATAAACTGTAAGAAAAAAAGACCCATACAGCTTCTTTGCCGCTGAATTTATATGAAAAAAAAGATTAAACGCATTTTGAAAAATTGTCGAAAGTCACGTCGGTGGATTAGCATTCTTGTTTGTTAGTTAAGATTGGCAGTGTAAGAAGTGGAACATGTGCTGGTCCGTGGAATTTCGGATTTTAACTTTGCTGTTAATTTATCAAGTATGGGCTCAAACTGTGCTAAATTCGACGGCTTTGACAACAACGACAGCGACTTCTACAACCATCCCTACTAGTTTTTTAACCCAAGCTGTAAGTCAAAATTATTCCCCGCCTCATAAAAAATAATTTTTCCCAAATTTTTAAAAAATTTGATTTCCCTGATTTAAAAGTAAAATAATAATAATAACCTCCTTAACTATAACCATAGTATAGGCTACTAAAAAATTTTCTAGCCAAATCCTAATCAACGAAAGCTCGTTGTCGGTCTCCTTTTTGCAAAAAATGTCAGTGGAAACGGTATCGACGGCACTGTTGGCTACTACTCTTCGGCGGGCGCAGTCCTCTTGGCTTTGGATAGAATCACAAAAGAACAGTTGCTCCCAAACACGAATATCACGTTTATGATCAATTTTGACCAGTGTGACGAGGCACTAGCGGCAGGATATAGCTCTCGAATGATTCAAGCAGGGATCCATGTTTTGATTGGACCTTCTTGTCCAGCTGGTAAGAGATACACTAGTTTGGCTATAGGGAAGGGTGTTTCCTCAACTACCCCTAACTTCACATCGTACATATCCCTCTCTCCTTCCAATTTCGAGTGCCCCCCCCCTCAATTTTTGGCGAATGAGAGATTGAATAAGGCTTCACTTTCTTGTATATTCCCTATCAATGTTTGTACCTACTTTCCTTACTAGCCTGAAATACTACTGTACAACTTTTCTCAGTTTTTCGACTATAAATCCATTTTTAGCGACTATAATGGCTGGAATTGTGGCCAGGTTTTATAACTTTCCAATTTTTACATGGGGTCCAGTTACGCCACCGACCCTTTCAGATGCAAACAGATTTCCTTCATTAACAACTGTTACTGTCAATACAATTAGGTAGGATACACTTTCCTTCCTCCTATCCCCTAGTCCTAGAAATTTTTGGAAAAATGGACCCCACTACACTGCCGCACAAGTTTGGAGTCTGATACCGTTTCCCCGGATCAAAAAATTTGTAAAAAATACACTCCTCATCGCTTCATAAATGTCTAAACATCTTAACTTTAAGTATGGCAAATACTCTTATGAATATGTTTCAAGCCTATGGATGGACTGAGTTTGCTATGCTCTATACAATCAGAAGGTCCGATCTTATTCCGAGATGCTCATATATTGTATCAGATGTAGATGTAAGATGATTGATATTTAGGCAGACCAAGGGCATAGCTAATCCAAACTTATGGGGGTCTTGTTGAAAAATAGTAAAATTTGGACATTTTTTGGACAAAAACATAAGAAGGATCAATAAAATTTTTAAAATTTTCAGACTGAAGGGGGAGGGGGTCCACGGGTCCTTCAAACATCCTATCCCCCGTAGCTATGTCACTTAGGCAGACCTGTCACATCGTTCTAGATTTGTTGATTCCCTCATTGATTTTTGGGAAACTCCCTTTCTTCTCAATTTTTGGCCCACCCCAGAAAGAAATGAAAGATTCATTTAAAGACTTCCCATCCCTCCAACGGGACATTCTTATCCCAAATAGAAACGATGGAACAGATCTGTATATATAGGGATAAAGTTTTAAAAAAAGCATTTTAGTCAGTGGTGAATAACCAACAGAATATTACCATGGTATATAAGAGAAACATTGCAAACGAGTCTTTTGATGGTTGGAAGGCCATTTTACAAAAAATGAAGACTACTGCTAGAAGTACCTATATCTTCGCTACCCACCCTAAAAATTAGCACAATCGAGTCCACCTATCCCACAATCTATAGTACACCCCATTTTTGCTCCGGAATATAACGTCCCTGCATCCCGCATAATATTCATTGAACTCAAACCAATCAGTGGCTAGTCATAAGACTAGTCATTTTTTTAAATGCTCGTTATTCGCATCGGGCTACATGAGTCTGCGTCCGGCGGTCTGCTGCTGCTCCTCCGCGGCCCACTCGGTTATTTCTGTAACAGGCCCAATGAAATTTCAAAAATTGTGATTATGTCCCTTTTTCAAAATTTGAATTTTGCGCTATGCCCATGGAATTTCAAATTATAGAGCGGTGTATTCTTCTATAATGATTTTCCTGAAATGATCAATATTGAAATTTTGTAAAAAATTGACTATTTTAGTCATTGTAGTGTGCTTCGACGCTTCTGATGATCCCACTGTCAACGATCGTCGTAACTTTTTGTTAACATTGTCCGATATGGGCATGGTTACCAGCGAATATGTTATTGTCTATCTAGAGGCACGGCGAAAACAAGGATTTGGTAGAAAATTTTGAAAAAAATGAAAAATCAATTTTTTAGGATTACCTACTCCTATGTGGGTTGATCCAAGAATTCCACCGGATGGCCGAGATGCAGTTGCTAAACAAGCTGCTAATATTGCTTTAGTGGTAATTTTATCCCAATTTACACAGCGCCCGAAAATGCCGAAAACGGTTCGACATTGATAAACCGAATACGAAAAAATTGAAAACGCTTCCCTGACTCTTATACCCTATTTTCGCTTCAATATACACAACTTCCCTGAATCATGGGAAGGGATGCGTTTTCGTTATATTTTTTACAAAAAATAACTACAATAGGCCTCTCTTGCCCAGGGGTCAGGATACACCAATGCCAATAAACTTAAAAGGTGTGGACAGGACTAGGACTGCAACGGAACAGATCCAATGACCGGAACAGCAGGGTACGGGATCAGGGCAGCAAAAATGGCTGGAATCGAAACACAGTTCTAATATGGGGAGAAGTATACAGGATTAAACAACTTTTGGACAACACTATTGTGTACTTTAAAATTTTTGTTTAGCTCGACTTACAGCCCAACAATGTCAGTGATACATTTGACCAAGATGTACTAGCAAATATCGAAAAATGGCCTTTCTATTGTAACGGTTGTGCGGATGGCAAAACTACTGTAAAAAGTTTTAGTCAGAGAAGATAGAGAAGAGCATGGAGCTGAGGATAGGGTAGCGTAGGGCAGGCAGGAAGGCGTAAGATAGGGCAATAAGACAGGGATTTTGGAGGGAAGAAGGATAGGATAAGGTATAAATAATTTACTAAAAACTTTTAGGCCTCAGTTCAAGCAAATGGTTTAGCGGATACCTTCTATTTATGGGCTTTAGCACTAAATCGATCAATAGCGCAACGGGGAGATTCGGTTATAACGGATGGAAAATTTGTTTCGTCATATACAAAAGGAACATTTCAGGGTATTTTATTTTTTACGCAAACCTCTATCCAGAGTCTGAAAATGGACACGAGACCTATGATCCCTTGGAGTCCTAGGGATCATTAGTCTTGCAAGGCTGGGGCCCATTTGTTTCCCATTGAAACATGTTCGAGGTATCTCGGTCCTGGTGTCTAAAAAAGTTTTATCCCTTCTGGAGTATTCCTTTATCCTGTCCACCTATCTAGTCTCTAAATTTTTAACTTTCAGGATTTTCGGGCACAGTAGTGATCGATGAAAATGGCAACCGCCAACCTATATATCGGATTTATGGCAAAGTTGACGGAGCCCCTAATGATCGAAATTCTTTTGTCGTCATCACAACAAATGGGAATGACACGGCAAGTGGCTAAGCATTTATGTCAAAAATATTGAAGTTTGAGTTGTCTATCTTGTTTTATCATCACAATAGTTACTCCCTTATTTTTAGACATGGCAGCCCCAATACACAGATGAATCTTCAACAATTTGGAAAAATTGGGGTGGAAAACGGTAATTCCATTTCAAAATAAATTTTTGTATCGAAACGAAAACTTTAGGCCCCTATCTACCCCAGTCTGTGGTTTTGATGGAAGTAAGTGCCCTGTGCCTTTCATCCAACAATATTTGGGTATTGTAATCGCTGTAATTATCATCGGAATTGGTTTGATCTGTGCTGCGCTGGGGTTGATTTTTTATGCTTATAAGTAGGAAATTTAAAAAATAATAAACATATGGGGTATAAATTTTTTAGAATGAAACAAAAGGAAAAGGAAAATTTGGATCGGCAATGGCAGATTCCTTTTATAACGTTGCGAAAGCCGAAGGAGAAGGTATAGGTCCATCTCCATTATACAAGTTTTAGGGGAGTCATATGGTGTGCTCAGGGGGGGGGGGTCACATGTTGTGGGGGTTGTCTTATGTTGTTCAGGGGTCATAGGATGAATTCTTGGGTGGGAGTACAGAGGGAGAGGATCAAAATATGAGTTTATCGGGGTGGAGGAGTTTCGCATGATGGGTCTGAGGGTATGGGTGGGGGCATATAAGCGAAAAAGATATAACCATCAGATAAAAACAACCCTCATTTTAGGGAGGCCTATCCAAAAGTATGAGGTCCATCTCCAGTAGTCATAGTTCAACTGGCTCTACTCGACTAACTATGGAAAACAAGCATGACTCTGATCGTCATAAATATTACTATTTGAACTCGGATGCAATCGTTGCCAAAGTACACAAGGCAAGACCATTGTTCAATGCAGCCGATTTTGTAGAACTGCGATTTGTAAGTAGTAAAAGAACTTCTAGAAGTAAATGAAACACAAAGATCGCTTTTTGCGATGAAACTATACGTGGGCAAGGGGAGACTGTCTCTCCTGAAAATTGTTGACCACTTCTTATTTGCCTCGAAAAGTTGAAAAAAACATAAGGGATTTTTTCGAAAATTTAATATTGTTTCAGATGCGAACACTGGATCATGAAAATTTGAACAAATTTTTGGGCTTAAGTTTTGATGGACCCATGTTTCTATCTTGTTGGAAATATTGTTCAAGAGGCAGTCTTAAGGTATAATCTATTAGTGTACACATTTTATATATATAACTATGACTCTAGGATATTATCGAAGCAGGAAATACAAGTTTTGATGCATTTTTCATGACTGCATTGATTCGGGATATTTGCGAGGTGAGAGAGTAAATCATGGTTTAATTTAAATAAATGTTTCGATACTTACACTACCGGTCAAAAGTATGGAAACACCTATACAAGAAATTTTGTTTTTTTCGATTTTGGCATGACAAAAACTTTGTCAATGCGATTTGTTTTTCATTTTAGGCATTGCATTATATACACAATTCAACTATCCTTCAGCAACATGGACATTTGACCTCAAAATGTTGCTTAGTAGACGACCGTTGGCAAGTCAAAGTGGAATACTATGGCTTAAAATCGGTTAAAACTAGTGAACCAAAGACTATGAAGTGTAAGATATTATGATTAAAAATTACTTCAGCTACTTTTTAGCCCTTCTCTGGACCGCACCCGAAATCATCCGCAATAGCAACCTTGTCGGCACCAAACCTGGCGACATCTATAGCTTCGCAATCATTTGTGCTGAAGTTGTCACCAGAAAAGCTCTATGGAACCTCGCGGAAATCTTTCTATCCGAAGAAGAACTCATCTATCGCGTGAAAAAAGGTGGCGCTGATCCACCACGTCCGACACTAAATGTTGACCCATCTTTGGAGCTCAATCCATCATTGGTAAAAAATTTTTAAATATAAAACATTGTAAAAAGTAAACAATTTAAGCTGCATCTGATAAGAGACTGTTGGGCAGAGGAACCGGATGTCCGACCAAAAATTGACGTGGTTCGGAGTTTGTTGAAGGCTATACAAAGTGGACAGTAAGTACATTTAGTGTGCTAATATAGGGTAAGAGAAACGTTTTCAAGGACCGTCAATACATGTAATTGATTTCTCGCAAAATTACCTCCTTTAGGGTTATTTTGGTGAAAATTAAAAAACTTATATAATTATAAAATCGAGCAAAAAAGCGCAAAAGTACTATTTTTGGGCACTCTATAATTATATATTAAGATCAAACAACCTCATGGACCATGTCTTCAACATGCTAGAACAATATGCATCCAACCTCGAACAAGAAGTAGAAGAGCGGACCAAAGAGCTAGTAGCCGAGAAGAAAAAGTCCGACATTTTACTATACCGGATGCTACCAAGAGCCGTCGCTGATAAGCTCAAGCTTGGTCAAGTGGTAGAACCCGAGGCCTACGATCAAGTCACGGTGTTCTTTTCCGATGTTGTCTCGTTCACCACGTTATCTAGTCGGTGCACACCCCTACAAGTAAAATTTTAACAAAAGAGGAAAATTTAAAAAATCGTAGGTGGTGAATCTCTTGAATGATCTATATACTATATTCGATACTATTATTGAAGAACATGGGGTGTATAAGGTAAATAGTTATGTTGAGATTGGCACAGGGTAAAAAAGGGGTCGACCCCCCCCCCCACCTCATAGGGGGCTCGGAGACCAAAGGCGAGGACGAGCCCCAGAAACCGGTCCGTCCTCGGAACCCTGTTTTAAGCCAAGAATTCAAGTCTAGACTAATTGTAATATCATAGGTTGAAACAATAGGCGATGGATACCTATGTGTCTCTGGTTTGCCGATCCGAAACGGTGTCCAGCATGCTTGTGATGTGGCGGAAATGTCTTTTGCACTAATTCATAGTCTCAAAAATTTCCGCATCCCTCATCTTCCAAACGAACGTATCAATATTCGAATAGGGCTGCATACAGGTAAATGCTAAGTTAAAAGATTCAGAAGTAGCTAAAAGATCCCAGTCCTTAGCAACATAGGCAAGGGGGGAAGTGGAAGTAGTCCAAAAACATATGAAAGTGATTCCAAACGTAAGGGTTCCCATTATGATTTTTTCGAAAACTTTTTATAAAATATCGTTTAAACCCACTTCTTAAGAAGTCTGTCGGATAAAATAAGAAGTGGTTCAGGACCATAAGACAACTTTATGTTTTTTCGGCATTCTAAAAAATGGAAATTATCTTCTTCCCCACTAAAATTACAAAAAACCCAATTTTAGGACCCACTGTTGCCGGAGTGGTCGGACTCACAATGCCCCGTTATTGTCTTTTTGGTGATACTGTCAATACTGCTTCCAGGATGGAGAGTAGTGGAAAAGGTAATTTTTGAAAAAATTTAAATTTAAAAAAAATTTAGCTGGAAAAATTCATATTTCACCAGAAACAAACCAATACCTGACCCAAATTATTGGTGGGTATAACACGGAAAGTCGCGGAGATATTATAATCAAGGTTAGTTATAGGACATTTATCAATTAGAAAAAATTATCGTCCATAGTGTAGTGGCAAGCGTCTCACTTTACACTCAAATTCCGATGGCTCGATCCCGCTAGGGGAAATAATTTTTCATTTTTAAACAATATTTCGCACAGACCCCGGGCAGCGCACCTTATTGTTATTTTCATTTGGCTTGTAAAAATTTTGTCCCTAAAAATCTTCTATTTCAATTTTACCACTTATTTTTAGGGCAAAGGAGTGATGGAAACATTTTGGTTGATACCCGAAGGAGAAGAACACCAACCAGAAAGTTAGCGTAAATTTTTTCCAAAAATAAAATATTGAAAAAATTTTAGACCCTATACTCAACATAAACACAACATCTAACCCAACTTGTTGTTGTACCGCACAAAATGGTAAATTTTGAAATTTTTAAAAATCTCGAAAAAATTAAAATTTAGATAGTCCTGTGGAGAAGCATTCGCTTTATTGTAGCTATCGTCGTGGTGAATTTTAAATCTTTTTTTCAATATTTCTTGATTTTTGTTTTTTTCTATCGACTTCAAGTGACATATACTCAAACATCTTCTGCGCATCACAATTGAATCAGATCGCCGAACGCTTCAAAATGAGTACCATATATGGAGTTTTGAGGAGTTTGGCCCATGGGGGATTGGTTAACGTGCTCGGCCTTTACTTATAGGGCGCGGGTTCGATCCCGCTCAAAAAGTTATTTGTTATTTTGTTGAATGAAATTAGCAGCTAAAGCGGTGTATTTTTTAAATGTTATGATGTCTTGCTTTTCGCTTCAATACATTTTCCTTGATTTAATGAGTAGAGTGCAGAAGGTTTTCGAGTATATAAATTTTATATCTATACAAAAAAATTATTGATACAAAATTATTTGATATGTACAAATTTATCATTAAATAAATTATTATCATGTTTTTTACTTCGACTTAAGAGCCAATAAAAATTCGTTGATCCCATCTATACCAAAATTTGCATATTTTTCATCAAATAAATTCTCCTTCAACTCATCAATTTTTGGTCGATTTTCCACTCGCTGAGTACATAATTTTAATAAGCAACATAAATTTTTCGAATAATCCAAAATTTGGCAGTCCATTTGACAAGCTGGTAGTTGAACTGCCAATATTAAAACCGCGTGTAAATGACTCAAATAAAGCACTCTTTTTTGGAGCTCGGATTATTACCACGCCGAGAACGTAATATGAAGTTGGGCAAAAGTTTTCGTACCTGACCGGAACTCGAACCTGAACCTCCTGGTTATCATCCAAGTGCACTACCATTGTGTTACCGAGAACTACAACTGATATCCGTTAACTGGTAAATACTTGACACCGTCAGTGTAGTTGGACGGTAGCCAGGAGGTCCGGGTTCGAGTTCCGGTCGGGTCTGAAAACTTTTGCCCAACTTCATATTATCAAATAAAGTCGTTAGATAGTCATTTGATCGAAAGAAAATTTTCTTAAACAATTTTTGAAATTGACCTTGGCAGTTGGACTTCACGATTTTAATAGTTTTGTGACAGCTCTGCTCCTCCCCGCTCGAAATCCTAGAGAGGGTTCGGAGAAGTTCAACATGATTGTTAAAGTCATGGTATCATTTTTTAGTTTTATAAGAAAAATTTTTTCATACTTTCTAGAACCAAAATTTAGCATGCAAGGAATGTGGGGTTGATTAAATTTTTTCTAAGGTTTCAAAAAAATCCACTAAAATTCAAAAAGCCAAATGTAGTCAAGGCGTAATTTTTATTGGAATTTGATTAAAATCAACTTTCTGGCTTCAGTTTTGATATACTGTAAGGAAAACGAACCCATACGGCTTCTTTGCCGCTGATTGCATATCCAAAAAGATTAAACTCATCTTTAAAAATTAGTTAAAGTCATATCGGTGGATTAGTATTCTTGTGTGTAGTTAAAGATTGGCAGGGTAAAAAGTGGAACATGAGCTGGTCCTTGGAATTTTGGATTTTGACTTCGCTGTTAATTTATCAAGTATGGGCTCAAAATGTGCTAAATCCGACAGATTTGACATCAACGGCAGCGACTTCTACAACCATCTCTACTAGTCTTTTAACTCAAGCTGTAAGTCAAAATTATCCCTCGCTCCATAAAAAATAATTTTACTGAAATGTTTAAATGATGTTAGACAAAAAGAATGAAATAATAACCTCCTTAACTACAGAGCGTTCATTTTGGTCTGCAACATCAATGTTTTTAGTCGTTCTCGTACCCCCTCTAACAAATTTCTATGCGGTCTTTTTTAAATTGTAGCTGAACAATGGCCGAATAAGTGTTGATAAAAATTGTCGAAATCCGTTGATCCTAACATTGTCAAAAATTACTTTGAAGTNCAAAATGTTAGAAATTTAATTTTTGTATGAAAATACAGAGCTTTAGTCCCTCTAACGCATGCAAAAAACTGTATATAAAAATTATTTAACAGTGGCGAGATATTTGACTTTGAAGTTGATAGTCAAAAAATGAGGCAAAAACAAAATGACGCATCCGGGAATCGAACCCTCGACCTTCTGGCTGCTAGTCTAATGCGCTAACCACTACACCATCCCCACATGGTGTAGTGATAAGGTGAAGAAAATGGACCATATGGTGTAGTGGTTAGCGCGTTAGACTAGCAGCCAGAAGGTCGAGGGTTCGATTCCCGGGTGCATTGTTTTATTTTTGCCTTATTTTTTGACAATTAACTTCAAAGTCAAATATCTCCCCACTGTTAAATAATTTTTATATACGGGTTTTTACATGTGTTAGAGGGACTAAAGCTCTGTATTTTCATACAAAAATTAAATTTCTAACATTTTGTTAAGGTGAAGAAAATCGACTTTGAAAACTTCAAAGTAATTTTTGACAATGTTAGGATCAACGGATTTCGAAAATTTTTATCAACACTTATTCGACCATTGTTCAGCTACAATTTAAAAAAGACCGCATAAAAATTCGTTAGAGGGGGTGCGAGAACGACTAAAAATATTGATGTTGCATACCAAAATGAATGCTCTGTATCTATTATTTGATTCTTGCCTTGCTTGGCCAAATAATAACTTCTATTAATTTTTGTTTCACATCCCGCATACCACCAATGTCGGCAAATGCAACTCTTTGTTCATCCGATTGATTTTGTACTCGACGACCCGCTGTGGGTATATTTTTAAAAACATGCGACACGTGTTCAGAAGTAATGTCTCAAATATGTTATAGATCAAAATGTGGTGCTCTATTTTTACAAACCTTTGTTTGAGGCATAAAGACGAATTCGTTCAGCTAATTTTGCCAACTCACCAACGGTGTAACTTTCGGCCTTTTTTAATTCGAATGATACGTTGCAATGAAGAAGTTGGTTCAGGGTGTCATGAAGGTCATTCTAAAAGTTTAAATGGACTAGTCTACTCGGAAAAAAAAGTTGCCATAATTTGTATATATTCGGAAAGTCTATGAAATTTGGAGCATTTTTTGTTTTTACCGCATGTTCTGAATCGTTATAGTTTTTGAGGAAATCGTGAGTGAAGTTTCGTCTGTATATTACAGCGAAAACATGATCAATCCTTGAATCAATTGAAATCTGTATATTGAGAAGAAAATAATTCAAAATCCTTGAGCATTTAGATAAAAATAAATACAGCATTTTGCTAAGCTCAGTGAGACAAATAAAATGACACTAAAATTATCCAATTTGCAAATTATTTTGGGTTATTGAAACGAAAACCCTGATTCATGTTTTCGTTTCAATAACCCAAAACAATTTTCAAATTGCACAATTTTAGTGTCGTTTTATTCGTCTCACTGAGCTGAGAAAAATGCTGTTTTTCCCTAAATGCTCAAGAATTTTGAATTATTTTCTTCTCAATATATAGATTTTAATTGGTTCAGGGATTGATCATGTTTTCGCTGTAATACACAGACGAAACCTCACACACGATTTGCTCAACAAAAAAAAGTAAAAAATTCAATTTTGGGGCAAAAATTCGATTTTTTTAAAAAAATTCAATTTTTCGCTCAAAATTTGATCTTTGAGCAAAAATTCGATTTTTTACAAAAAAGTTCAATTTTTTGCTCAAAATCAAATTTTTACCCAAAAATTGATTTTTTTGTGAAAAATTTAATTTTTGGGCAAAAATTCGATTTTTCAAAAAAATTCAATTTTTCTGTCAAAATTTGACCTTTGAACAAAAATTTGATTTTTCACAAAAAAGGGGCAGTTTTTCTTAATTTTTGAAACACGTATAACTTTTTTGCACCGTAATTAGCCTATGTAGAAAAGAAGTCTTATAACCGATTTAATTGTCATGCAGAATGTCTCGGAGATTTCGTCTCGCGGCATTCTTATACAGAAGCTTTCCTTGTCTACAACATCTACAGGCATCAAACTGTCCCCCCGAATCAACGAAAACCTATTTTCGCGCTAGTTGACCCGTGTGCGCGTCATTTGTCATATCGCGCATGCGCGTAGCAATGGAAAGTGTGAAGAAGAAGACGAAGGCTATGTTGCCGATGGAAAGAGAGTTTCAGCCCTGTTACCATTTTCATTTTTCTCATCTCCTGACCGTTCCACTCATTTTCTTTCCAATTTTTCTGCCAGCCGCGATTTTGTGCTGTTGTGTCTAGTTTCGAAAACTATGTGTTCGTACGTGGCGTTTTGCGTAAATTTCCAAATTCATTTACGCCAAACGCCAACAAAACTTGGTAACATGATTCTTTGACATAATTATTGTGGGAGTAAAGTTGATTGAAAACATACGTCTTTATCATATAAGCACCAATTTTTTTTTACTATTTCTAGTTTCTAATTGTTGGTGGTCTTTTTTGATTTTTGGCCAAATCACACAACTTGTTTTCGAATTTTAATTTTCTAGAAGTGAACCAAAAGAAATCACGCTATTTAAAATTTTAGCACGAAAATAACTTTCTTTTGTATTCAAAAGTTTTTTGGGGAAAGACCTTGCGGATGGTAACATGAATAAATTTTTGCACATCTTTTGTTTGCTTAACGGACCAGTCCACTTTGGAAAAAACTTTATGTAAGACTTATATATACGGAAAATTCATGAAAAATGGAGCATTTTTTGTTTTTATGGCATGTTCTGAATCATTGTAGTTTTTGAGATAATTGAATTTGAAGTTGCATATGTTTTCGTTGTAATACACAAACTTTTTTGAATTTTTTGAGGAAAAATCAATTTTTGCATCGATTTTTTAAATTTTCATAACATGAACATTGTATCAATTTGTATAGCTAAATGAGACGAACAAAATGACACAAAAATTATCCAATTTGAAAATTGTTTTGGGTTATTGAAACGAAAACCCTGAATCAGAGTTTTCGTTTCAATAACGCAAAACAATTTTCAAAATAGATAATTTTGGTGTCGTTTTATTCGTCTTATAGAGTTGTAAAAATTTGCTACAATATACATTTTATGAAAATTTAAAAAAATCTATTTTTCCGCAAAAAATTCAAAAAAGTTTGTGTATTACAACGAAAACATGAGCGCCGAAAAATTGAATTTTTTTGAAAAATCGAATTTTTGCTCAAAAATTGAATTTTTTGCTCAAAAATCGAATTTTCACGCGAAAAATTGAATTTTTTTGAAAAATCAAATTTTGCGTACCGAATTTTAAATCGATTTTTTAATCGAATTTAAGTTTGTGTATTACAACGAAAACATGAACGCAAATTCAAATTTCAAACGCAATTTACTCAAAAACTACAACGATTCAAAGCATGCCGTAAAAACAAAAAATGCTTCATTTTTCATGAATTTTACGAATCTATCATTTTTACATAGAGTTTTTTGTCGAGTAGACTAGCCTTTTAAATTTAATTTTCTTTTAGATGATTATATAGATCATATTTTCTATAAAAAATATTTTTCTCGAATACTTATTTGACTTATCTAAATTTTTAACTTTTCCCCCACGAAATGTCTAGAGTGTTTACAACAAACTTCGGAGAATCTCTAAGCTCAGAGTCAAAAAAACGAGTCAACGAGGTGCGCCTCCATCTCAACCAACCAATTCATCCTAACGTAATAAAAATTCCAATTAGTTTTTCTATTTAAGCAGCCTTGTTTAGTTCAACAATGATTTTAATATATACCGGTTTGTGATGAATGCCGAGCGACAATACAAAAACCGAAAAGAGATCATCGAAATGGCCGCAAAAACCCTAAACAACCACTTGAGAATACGAAAATGTCTCGAGTTGGTATGAGTTTCAGGCTGCGTTCAAGCATGTCAAAAAAGTTGTCACAAAGTTGTCAAAAAATGTTACAACATTGCCTGATTTTTAATAAAATCGTGTTTATTGAAACGGTTGGTCATGAAGCATAAAATTTTATTAGACGAGAAGCAAAAAAACCCAATAAAATTTTATGCTTCATAACCAATCGTTTCAATAAACACGATTTTATTGAACATCAGGCAAAGTTGTAACATTTTTTGACAACTTTTTCTGCAACTTTTTTGAGATGCTTGAACGCAGCCTCAGAAGGAAAAGCAATTAACAAATTCATGATTTTTACTCAATTTTAGGATGAACTTCCAGATATTCCATTTGCGGAAAATCCCATATTTAAGCACCGTTATTTGCCATGCGGAGAAATTCAACCGTTCACTGATAAGCTTAACAGATTGTTATGGTATATCGAGTATGCTACAATAAGTGTTGAGGTAAGGGAAGATTAGCACAAGGTGTCTCCCAAAAATGGCAATTTTCGATTTTTTGGTTATTTTTCAAAAAATTAGATTTTTCACAAAAAATTCAATTTTTGGGGCAAAAATTCGATTTTTTGGACAAAAGCTCAATTTTTTACAAAAAATTCGATTTTTCACAAAATTCAATTTTTGTGGCAAAAATTCGATTTTTCACAAAAAAGTGAACTTTGCAGCAGCATCTCCGAGAAATTTTTTTTGAATTTTTTGCAAAAATGGCTTTTCTAGGGGCAATTTTATGCGAAGAATCAATTGCGCGTATTCCTGAAGCTTGAAAATGCTTTCCTGATTCAGGGAAATGAGAGTTTTATATTGAAGCGAAAATCGAAAATTTTTCGGTTTCTTGCCTCAAAATCATCTTCCTGGTGGTAATTTTATGCGGGGAATCAATTCCGCGCATTCCCGAAGCTTGAAAATCGATTTCTCGTATAAAATAACCCCTAGAAAGATGATTTTCAGAAGAAAAACCCAAAATTTTCATATTCTCGCTTCAATACACACTCTTATTTCCCTGAATCAGGATCAGGGAAGCACTTTCATGGTCTGATAATGCGCACAATTGATTTCTTGCATAAAAAACTCTCTAAGGTTATTTTGTGAAAATTTAAACGCTTGAAAAAAATCGCAAAATTGCCTCTTTTTTGGGATCCTATAAATTAAAAGTGTAAGTGGACTGGGCTTAGGCCTAAGCTTAAAGCCTATGCTTATGAGTAAATACTTTTTAGGATATATCACACGGAGCCAAGAGTTCCGAAGCGTGCAAATATCAATTCTGGCAATTTGAACACATGCTTAGACGGGTCAATAAACAGGTAATGGCATATTTGTAAAGGGTCAGTCCACTCGGGAAAAAAACACTCCCATTCTTGTACGTTCCGTCAATTCGTCTCGTTATTGTGTATGCCGAATTTTCACTGCGTTCATGTTTTCGTTGTAATACACATAGATTTCAAAAATTTTATGAACTTTACGAATATATAACCTTTTCATATTATTTTTTCCGAGTGGACTGGTCGACAGAAAGAGAACCGACAAAAAGAGCAAATTCATAAGAGATGTAAAAAAATTGTTTAGGAAGAAGAATCTGGTAAGCTAAGTTCTCTCAGACATATTATCGACATGACTGGCTATGAAATCAACCCGTTTACGATGATTTTTGTTAGCAGTGGTACCCTATCTTATTATTCCCAACTGTTTCATTATGAAAACTATCCTGAATTAGTGAGTTGCTTGCTCAACTTATTTAGATCATCGTTAAGGCTGGAATGTTATCGTTATAGCGGAAATGTTCATGTTGTCATGTTTTCGTTGTAATACACAAACTTTTTTGAATTTTTTTGAAAAATCAATTTTTCAATTTTCATAACATGAACATTTTAGCTATAATTTTTATAGCTAAATGAGACGAACAAAATGTCAAAAAAATTATCCAATTTGAACATTGTTTTGGTTATTGAAACGAAAACATGAAGCAGGTTTTCGTTTCATTAACCCAAAACAATTTTCAAATTGGATACTTTTCTTGTCATTTTGTTTTTTTTTACACGATAACAAAAAATTTTTGCGTTCCAGCCCTAATCATCATATAAGTTTAGGTATACCCTATAGAGATGGTGAACATAGCCAAATGGGTTCATGTGCCATACAGATTGATCAAAACCATGATGCCAGCCGGGTTTACCGACAGATTCAGATTGCATGATGGAAACTTTATGGAAACTCTTTTAGAAGACCTTTCAATCGAGCATATTCCATCTACTCTAGGGGGCAAAAATGCTGTAAGCTGAATAGAGAACAATTGTGAGGTCTGTATAATTTTTAGGATATTAAATGCATTCCTGCTATAAAGAAACCCTTGAATGAATATCCAAAACCCGCAAGCCAGCATATTGGATCTCTTGAAGCCATCCATTTGCCACCCCGAAAGACCAAGTTTTTGCCGATCGACGTGAAGACAGAAGGGTGCAAACTTAGCTGGTATTTTTCTACTGATGGTGATGTCTATTTTGGGATCTTTTATGAGGTAACGCCAAAAAAACATATATATATGTTACCGTTTTATCTGAAAATCAGTTTTATCTAATACATATTATTTCTTGCAATGGAGTATAGGCTAGGCTTAGGCTTAGGACTAGACTTAAGTTTAGGCTTAAGCCTAAGTTTAAGATTAAGCCTAAGCCTAGGCGTAAGCTTAAGCCCAAGCCTATGCCTAGTCCTAGGCTTAAGCTTAGGTTTAGGACTAGGCTTGGGCTTAGGCTTAGGCTTAGACTTAGGCTTAAGCCTAAGCCTAAGCTAGTCCTTGATTTTATCGATACTTTCAGATAAAACTAGTTTTATCAGATAAAACTGATTTTCATATAAAACAGTAACGTGTACATATTGGAATATCGAATCATGTTTAGCCTCAACTGGAGATTATTGAGAAGAGTAAAAGCGAAAAGGAGTTCGAAACCGATTCCAAAGAAATGGTGTACCCATGGTGGAAACTCTCGGCTAAGCTAGTGCACGATATCGATAGTATTGAATGCAAAAAGCCAGGAAGATATTACGCAGTCTTCCACAACTCCCATAGTTGGCTTCAAAACAGAAATGTCAAGGTCATGGTCCAGTTAACGGATTCGGACGGGAACACTTTTCGGCATTATCAAGATGGAGCTCGCGAGAAAATCTCCGACGACAACTCTATATTGCGCTCGTTGTCATCATAAATTGTTTGATACTCATTTTAAAAAAATAAACTTACCGACTCGAGCACAGGGATTTCTACTATGCAAGGCCAGATCCGAAAGCTATCAGAGGAAATCATAGATTCTGGTAAATGTCTTAGTGTTGTCGCCGAACCAATCACACCAATGTCGTTGTTCGAAAGAAGGATCCGAGCAATTTCTTTAAAAAAATTTTTTCAGTAAATGTTAGTGTAGGGTTGCTAGTGCCCAAAAATTACAGGGGAAATGGAGTAATTTTTTAAAATTTTTGAAAAAAAACTAAAAACAGGTCACCAGTAGGGGGAGGGGGTACACCGGTCCCTCAGGATGGATGGATGAATGGCCTTTTAGGGGGGGGGGGGACATGCATACATGAACAAGG
>OZJO01001260.1:0-17216 GCA_900406225.1 Acrobeloides nanus
GGCAACACATTTCACAATACGCAATAATTTTTCATCACACAATTTCTAACCATAAACGATAAACAATAAAAAATTATGATATTTAAAGTTCCATATCATCGTCGAGAAGAGCTTCGTAGCCCCACAAGTTTGAGGAACGTATAAGCCCGGGCTTATACATCCAATAGAACGCATGTGTGGGTGTATAAGCCCGTTCTATTGGATGTATAAGCCCGGGCTTATACGCACGATTTTACGGTAATATTTTTATCGTATTTCTTGACGTTTTTTACTCTAGAAAGGATTTTGACGGTCCCTCTTTGTTGAAAAAACATTGAACTTTTTTCGAACCAAAATTCGCATATTTATTCAAATTTTCCATTCAATTATTAAAAATATTCATGCATGCGTGCATATCCAAAATTAAAATTGTCTACATAGTCGAAAATAGTATAACAGCAAAAATTAGCTTCTGAGAATCATCTGTAGCCGAGATATACGAACTACAATTATGGTGACCAATAAAAGGGTAGAACTTTTTCCCCCAAACTATTATGTTAAATGCAGTGATTTCCTTTGCAGACATAGCGTGCATTTAAAAGAAACAAAAATGATTTCATTCAAAATTAATTTATTTTTGCTTTTTAATCCAAAATTGTATAATATTCTTTGTTTTAATTAAACCAATGCCTCATAGAAAATTTTGATAAAAATTTTTAGCACTTCATTCAGTAAAAATGAACCATTACTTTCTCGATCATGATAAATACAATCGACTATATAATTGTTCTATGTTAAATGCGACCGAATGGGAGAGTTACAAGCAGCCGAGCATTCTCGGAGTATTTCATGTCGTTTTGGCAACCATATACCAAGTAATTTTTCGAATAGGAATTACAGGGTGGCAAAAAATAACTTGATACCCCAATTCCAATGAACTAAATTCAAATTTAAGCCGAAAAACCATCTAGAATTGTCAAAGGCGTAGAATCGATTTTCTCATTTTCGAAGCAAGCAAAAATCTACCCGACCCTGATTCAGGCAGTTTTCACTTCTTCAATAACTATTTCCATTCTTAATATAGGGTATTTTTTGGTTGTTCCTAAAATTTTCGCGATTTTCGTTTCAATACATTCACCCCTTCCCTAAATCAATATCAAGAAAGCATTTTCGCGGTTTGGCAATGCAATCGTTCCCTCGAATGAAATTAATTCAGAAGATGATTTTTGGGACAGTAACCAAAATACCCTGAATAGGAATGGAGATAGTTATTGAAACGAAAATTACCTGAATCAGGGTTAGGTAAATTTTTTCATGCTTCGAAAGTGAGCATAAAGATTTATTTAGGTACTTTATCTACCCTTCCTTGTTGTTATGCTAAAAGAACAATTTTGGCAATATTCCTGTTATAAAATGATGTTCTTCTTGGGTATCTATGATATTTGTGCTACGATTATTGGAGGCACTTTTGAGGGAATCTTTGCTATCAGAGGGGATATTTTTTGTACCAATCCCAATTTGATATATATCGTTGGATGCTTTCAAGTTGGTAAGCCCCAAATTTTTTGAATGTGTAAGCATAGCGTGATGCTAGCAGAATTCTGTGGCTAACACATTCCTAGAAATAGCCAGAAAATTTTCATTTTTTCATCTTTTTTCTAGAAGTTTGGGTGACTGCCTGCTGTGCAAGTCTTCTGCTACTCATCAATCGCTCGTTGGACTTAATCAGCAACAATTATGCCGATTTACTATTCGAAGGCTGGAAAGCATACATATGGTCCTTGTTTCCCTTCGGCTTTGGCCTGTGGATGTGTTGGTTCACGACCCCATATCTCTTTAGCTCTTTACTTCATGCTTCTTTTGTCAACCCTTATTTTGGCATCCCTGACATCAATGTCACCATGAGCGATGTAGTATTACGAAAATTTTGTATAAGAATCAAAAAAATTTAGTATGATGACCACTACTGTGTGATCTTCAATTATGTGATTGCTGTGTTGTTTCCAGCATTATATGTAGTTCTTTGTATAGTTTTAGTTTTTCGAACCAAAGGAGCAAGCAGTTCGAATGTAGCTATTAGTAAGGTTCAAAAACAGGTTAGTAGACAAAACATTGTTGTGTACAATCACCCCTGTTTTTAGATTATGATACAATCTATTGTGGTCTCAGTCTTTTTAGCCCTTACCTCAGCTCTCTATATGTTGATGCAATATATTCCCGTACCCATGGCGATCATTATTGCGTCTCAATTTATGTGGCAGGCTAGTCATGGTAAGATAAATTCAGTATTGTATAATTTGTTTCACGAGAAGATAAAAAAAGTTAGCGCTCCATAGTGCAGAGGATAAGGAAGCCGGCCAATCTGGAAATTTACGCAACTTTTATCAATAATTTAAGGCGTATCATTTTTCTCATAGTTTATCTAGAACCTAGAGAATGGTGCCCCTCCCTATGGCTAATAGCTAGATCTCACAAAATTTAAATATACCTAAAAAATTTAGGTGCCTCCGTCTTCACCTACATATTCATCAATAAAACCATGAGAAGAGAAGCTATACTATTGCTCAAAGAATTGATAGGAAGTGCATATCGGAGAGTCCTGGAAAATTCAAGATCAGTGCATATAACTCCGAGTTGGTTAGGACGTAGTGGTGGGACAGCTGCTACTATTGGCACATAAGGTGTGGATTTTTGCTTATCAAGTCTACATCTTTGTTACGGAGTGAGTGGAGAATGCGAGAAAAATTAGTGTCAATCGATACTTCTCGAAAAGTTATGACCGAAAATACAAAAAATTGTATTTTTGCGACATCAAAAAGTTGAAAAATTTTGTATTTTTATATTATCACTTCAACCAAAACTGTCATTCCCCCTATTTCATGTGTGACATTGTATATAAAGTACCGGGAGCTGAGCGCTCCGTTCTCAAAGGGTTGTGACTCCGAGCGGAACTTCCGAGCGACGCTTCCCATTATAAATGTATTAGTTATTAATACTAATACTTTTTTTAATTAATCCCTGCTATAGCTAACCTCTTTTGAAAAAATTTTTGTTCTCCTATTTCGATGATTATGGTGTCAATTGTCTTCTCTCATCGTCCCCTGCAACTTTTATTATGGTGAGCGGAGTTAGACTTGTTTACATTTCAGTTAGACTTGTTAACGTTTCACTTGTTTACGTTTTCCAAAACAATTTTCAAATTGGATAATTTTGGTATCATTTTATTCGACTCGTAGAGCTATAAAAAATGACTAACAATTGTAAAGCTGTTTTTATAATATTTGACAAATCATTTCAATAAACAGACTTTAATTGACCCAAGCAACGAACTGTTACTTCGTTATTTTTTGTTGGTTATTATAAATTATAAAAGTGTCCACGAACTTTTGAATCACCACGTACATCAAAGAAATATTAATAACTTTTCTTAAAATTACTATGTTTATAGTCAACTGGAAATCTAAAAATACGGCAAAAGGGATTGACCAAAGGGGACGATACAAAAATTAAAGCTTATTTAATTATATACATTTTTTCTCGTCTGGAGAATTATTATAAACTGTGAATCCTACAACCTATGTTTTTGAAGTTATAAACTACAAAGTTAAGCATTGTCTACATATTAATTTATCAATATTTCGAGATTTTTTAACTCGCTCTATTCTTCCGTAAAAGGAATGGACAAAATCATTTTTTAAAGAGATCTTCTTTTCACCTACCAAATGAATAAAGCTTGATCCTGCCAGAGTCAAAATTCTAAAATTTCATGCTCGGTCTGAAAATTATTAACCTTCGGAATACGGTTGAAGATTTCAAGTCAATGAATTGGCCCTATCTTCAAAACCACGAATGCTTTTTAGTCGGGTCTTTTGCAAAGTTGATCCTTCTATCTGGCACAACTTTTAAACTTAAATTCAAGTCCGGGCGATTCCGGCTATTATGGTGGCCTGAACTCAAATTTTTCCAACTTACTGAAACATTGGCGTGCACATTTGTTTCAAAAGTAAACAGGTCTAACTCTGTTCAAAAACTGTGGTCACCATAATAAAAGTTGCAACGACGATGGGAGAAGACGATTGGCACCAAAATCATCGAAATCGGAGAAAATTTTTTTTCACTTTTCCCCCTTAGGGGACTAAGGGGAAAAAAATCGATTTTTCCCATGTCCTCCAAGGGGGGAAAGCGAAAAAATTTTTCTCCGATTTCGATGATTCTGGTACGTAACCACGGTGGTGAAATGGTAGTATGCTGTTCTCAGAGACAACATGTCTAAGGTTCGACTCCTGTGGCGAAAACTTTTTGCCTCGAAAAGTTCATCATCTTTGAGATTAATTTTCTCGATAATGGTAAAAGATTTTTTATGAGGATTTTTTACAGTTTATAGAATGTATCACGAACTATAAGTTTCATTCGAAATTTATAAGATCTTTAACTTAATATAAATGATAGTTAATAAACGTGTACATCAAGTTTGACTATCGAAAAATGGTCACTTTCGGTAAAATGCTCATAATTCACTCAATCTTAAGAGTTGAGCCAAAATCTTTTTTGCGTTTTATCCGCCAAGTTTGGTATCAAAAGATAGCCAATTATATGGCGGATAAAATGCAAAAAAGATTTTGGCTTAAATCTTAAGATTGAGTGAGTTATGAGCATTTTACCGAAAGTGATCATTTTTCGATAGTCAAACTTGCGAGTGATTTTTGACCAACTCCTCGAAATTTTCATCCAAAACTGATATTTTTATCGTATTTCTCAACGTTTTTTACTCTAGAAAGGATTTTTACGGTCCCTCTTTGTTGAAAAAACATTGAACTTTTTTCGAACCAAAATTCGCATATTTATTCAAATTTTCCATTCAATTTTTAAAAATATTCATACATGCGTGCATACCCAAAATTAAAATTGTCTACATAGTCGAAAATAGTATAGCAGCAAAAAATTAGCTTCTGAGAATCATCCGTAGCTGAGATATACGAACTACAATTATGGTGACCAATAAAAGGGCAAAACTTTTTCTCCAACCTATTATGTTAAATGGTATGATTTCTCTGAATTTGTATACATAGCGTGCATTTAAAAAAAACAAAAATGTTTTCATTAAAAATTAATTTATTTTTGCTTTTTAATTAACATTGTATAGTATTGTTCGTTTTAATTAAATCACCTTTTTTAAGAAAACAGAGCTTTATGTCACAAAACGTGTCGCAAATTTTTTCAAGGGTTATTACTTTTTGGTGTGATTTTCTCGTTTTTCTATCGATTTTCATCACAAGTAACCTTTAAGAAAATTGTAGAAGAAATCAAGCTCTACAACTTTGGTAAAAGAGATTTGGAACAAATCTTTCTAGAAATTGATAAAATTCGTTATAAAAATAAGTATACTTACAAAAATTTTTGTGACACCCAAAGCTCGGTTTTCTCGAAAAGTTTGTTTTAAACCAATGTCTTATAGAAAATTTTGATAAAATTTTTTAGCACTTCATTCAGTAAAAATGAACTATTACTTTTTCGATCATGGCAAATACAATCGACTATATAATTGTTCTATGTTAAATGCGACCGAATGGGAGAGTTACAAGCAGCCGAGTATTTTCGGAGTATTTCATGTCATTTTGGCAACCATATACCAAGTAATTCTTTCGAATAGAAATTACAGGGTAGCGAAAAATAACTTGATCACCCCAATTCCAATGAAATAAATTTAAATTGACGCCGAAAAACCATCTAGTCTTGTCAAAGGCGTAGAATCGATTTTCGCATTTTCGAAGCAAGCAAAAATCTACCCGACCCTGATTCAGGTGGGTTTCATTTCAATAACTATTTCCATTCCTAATTAGGGTATTTTGGTTGTTCCCTAAAATTTTCGCGATTTTCGTTTCAAACACCCATCCCTTCCCTAAATCAATATCAAGAAAGCATTTTCGCGGTTTGGAAATGCACGCAATCGTTTCCTCGAATGAGCTCAGAAGATGATTTTTGGGACAGGAACCAAAATATCCAAAGGCCCGAAAATTATGGTACAACCCAATATATTAGTTTAAAAGATTTATTTAGGTACTTTATCTACCCTTCCTTGTTGTTATGCTGAAAGAGCAATTTTGGAAATATTCCTGTTATAAAATGATGTTCTTCTTGGGTATCTATGATGTTTGTGCTACGATTATTGGAGGCACTTTTGAGGGAATCTTTGCTATCAGAGGGGATATTTTTTGTACCAACCCAAATTTCATATATCTCGTTGGATGCTTCCAAGTTGGTAAGCCCCAAATTTTTTGAATTTATAAGCATAGCATGCTGACAGCAGAATTCTGTGGCCAACACATTTCTAGAAATAGCCAGAAAAATTTCATTTTTTAATCTTTTTTCTAGAAATTTGGGTGACTGCCTGCTGTGCAAGTCTTCTGCTACTCATCAATCGCTCGTTGGACTTAATCAGCGACGCTTATGCTGATTTACTATTCGAAGGCCGGAAAACATACATATGGTGCTTGTTTCCCTTCGGCTTTGGCCTGTGGATGTGTTGGTTCACGACCCCATATCTCTTTAGCTCTTTACTTCATGCTTCTTTTGTCAATCCTTATTTTGGCATCCCTGACATCAATGTCACCATGAGCGATGTAGTATTACGAAAATTTTGTATAAGAATCAAAAAAATTTAGTATGATGACCACTACTGTGTGATCTTCAATTATGTGGTTGCTGTGCTGTTTCCAGCTCTGTATGTAGTTCTTTGTATAGTTTTAGCTTTTCGAACCAAAGGAGCAAGCAGTTCGAATGTAGCCGTTAGTAAGGCTCAAAAACAGGTTAGTAGAAAAAACATAGTTGTGTACAACCACTACCTGTTTAGATTATGATACAAGCTATTGTGGTCTCAGTCTTTTTAGCCCTTACCTCAGCTCTCTATATGTTGATGCAATATATTCCAGTACCCATGGCGATTATTATTGCGTCTCAATTTATGTGGCAGGCTAGTCATGGTAAGATAAATTCAGTATTGTATAGTTTATTTCACGAGAAGATAAAAAAAGTTAGCGCTCCATAGTGCAGAGGATAAGGAAGTCGGCCGATCTGGCAAGTTAAGCAAGGTAGGACCGATGTTCAATCCCGCTTGTTGAGGGATCGAAATGTATCAAATTATAAAGTATAACAACCTAAGAAAAGACAAGCAAGTTATCATCAAAACTATGACACAATACAGACATAGAGATGTTACGAGCAGTTAGCTTTTCTCGCTTTTCTGTGACCAAATTTCCCAAGTAACTAAAACTTCTTTCAGCTTCTGCGGCGAAAGCTGGGATAGCCAAAATTTGTTTTGCGACCTTTACTATCCAGGAAAGTTTTTTCTTCTTTTTTTCAAATTTCTAACAAATCATCACATGGCATAAAACTAACTTTCCGACTTTTATCAATAATTTAAGGCGTATCATTTTTCTCATAGTTTATCTAGAACCTAGAGAATGGTGCCCCTCCCTATGGCTAATAGCTAGATCTCACAAAATTTAAATATACCCAAAAAATTTAGGTGCTTCCGTCTTCACCTACATATTCATCAATAAAACCATGAGAAGAGAAGCTATACTATTGCTCAAAGAATTGGTAGGGGCAAGTGCATATCGGATAGGCCTGGAAAATCCAAGATCGGTGCATATAATTCCGAGTTGGTTAGGACGTAGTGGTGGGACAGCTGCTACTATTGGCACATAAGATGTGGATTTTCTTAACAAGCCTACATATTTGTTACGGAGTGAGTGGAGAATATGTGAAGTAAGCGGGTTTTCGAAAAATTGGTGTCAATCGATTCTTCTCGATAAGTTATGACCGAAAATACAAAAAATTGCATTTTTTGCTTATAACTCATCAAGACAAATCGATTGAAACTATTTTTTCGAAAATCCGTGTACTTTACATGTTCCCCACTTTAACCTTTGTTACAAAACATAAAATGCGCCCATTCACCCAATTGCATAGGCGTCCATATATGCTAGAGTCAGCGTCAACACTAATGTCAACGATTTATTAAGAAACGCATTTACTAAAAAACAGAAATGTTTTCACAAAAGTGATGTTCTACAAAATTGTTCCTGAAATCACTGCGAGCAACATTATAGAACATCACTTTTTGTGAAACATTTCTATTTTGAAGAAAATCCTTATCGTCATGACACAGCGTTGACGCTGACGCTAGCGTGTGTGGACACCCGTAACAAAATTTTATCATCAATTTTAGTGGCTCCATCATTCAAACTTGATTGTTCCATCGACAAGATAAAAAACTAATTAATTATTGTATTATTGTGGTTTTTTTGAGGTGTGCCCAAAAATGGCAATTTTGCGATTTTTGGGCGATTTGTTCAATTTTTTAATTTTCACAAAAAATATATGAGATTTTCTATGCGNTGATGGACCTTGACAACGCTTCCCTGACCCTGTATTAGCCTATTTTCGTTTTAATACATACGGCGGGCCGACAAATGCGGACAAACATTTGCGGACCGACATTATCGGACCCAACATTTGCGGAAACGACACTTGCGGACCGACATTTGCGGAAATTTTTGAGGTTTTTAAAAAGACATTATCAAATAATTATTTGCAATTTTAGCAAACAAAGGGGTCAAATTTCCGCAAATGTCGGGTCCGCAGATGTCGGTCCGCAAATGTCGGTCCGCAAGTGTCGGTCCGCAAATGTCGGTTCCGCAAATGTTTGTCCGCATTTGTCGGCCCGCCTTTGCGGAGGGTCCCAGTTGAAGTACCAGATTTTCTACCACCCTTAATATCTACGATTCGTGTAAATGGAAGAACGCAACCAGTCATTATATGCTCCTGTATCAAAAGCAGTAATTGGTTCCTGGTTCATGTTTAAGGGTATAATGACTGGTCGCGTTCTTCCATTTACACGAATCGTAGGGCAATCCAAAAATGTTTATATTTGGAAAATATCTACATTCTGACACAAATGTAGGTGAAAACTTAAAGTGAAATTTTCACCGGAAATAGCAAAATTTTTTCAATCTTTTCATCTAAGTTGCATATGCTTCTCTTTTATCATTAAAAATAACATGAGGAAATTTCTCATAGAATACATTTTTATAAAGACTGTGGTCTATATGTTATTATGCATATCAGACTTTCTTTTTTTATGTAAAAGGTTAACGCTTGGATTCGTTCATTCGAACCATTTGTACTTTCTCATGTAAGACGTTAAACATTCATTTAAAAAAGTATATATTTTCATTTTCAATGCTGCTAAGAATGAAGCTCTTTTATTCTAGTTCCCAGTATAACATTTTTACAATTGGTGTTTGAACACCTTAATTGTATTATGTTCTATTAAATGTCTAAGAAGAATCGGAGTGTATTGAGACGTTATAATATCAAAAACGGTAGAAATCCAAAAATAAACATTCTGGCGTGAATGTCTGTGAAAATTGACGAGATTTTCACAAAAAATTGCAAGTTCTTTTGCATGTTTTCCTTTGTTAATTCAATAGAAACTAAGAAATTTCTCATCTCAAACAACATTTATAAAGACGGTGTGTGATACAGACTGTGTTCATATCCATCTACTGTTCATATCACAAAGAACTTGTTAGCTATACTATATTTTCTGGGTTCACGTTTTACCATTGGTATCATCTTCAATTATCTATTTGTTGAAGGCTAAGAAATCACTGTGTGTTTGATTCGAATGATGCCTTGTATGTACGGGAATTTCACCATAAACTATGATATCTGCGATTTTTTCCAAGATATCAACCCTACTCTTGTACTAGTACTGTCACAGATCATTTTTATCCCTATTTTTATCATCATAATCATCACCTTGATCGATAAGAATAGAGAAGATACTAAATGGTTCATATTCAACACTGCTGTGCTTAACTTGATTTTTGGGATTTCAGAAGATGTGTTCCATTTTTTTCCGAAGTTTTATTATAATTATGTTAATGCCATAAATAATATTTTCCGTGATCTAGCCCAATACTCCATGCTGCTGTTAGCTGTGACAAGAGTCTTAGTTTTATTTTCTGAGCGAAACTATCAAAGATTCTTTTCTAAAAAGTTCTTATTCTGTTGGATCGTGGGATACGATCTAGTGCTACTAGGCATTATTTACTTCTATTACACCAATTGGACATACGTTGGCTTGACTTTACATGTTGTAATGGTATTTTCCGTCTTACTGGGCACTTCGGGCTGTTCTTGTCTAGTTTTACTCAAAATCCGGCAAATGATCAACCTGGTCAAACACAACTCGGAATTACCTGTCTTATATGATCTCAGACGTGCAGCTATTGTCTGTATCCTCCAAGCAAGCATCTATGTCATCTACATGATCGTGACCTTATATTATCGCTTGTATAATCTACTAGATCATCCGACTTTTAGCAATTTTGTCTTTGCTATGAAACAATTTACTATGCATGTCAAAGAGCCGTTATACTTGACTTTTATTATAATAGATGCTATCATTCCTATGTTGTTGTTGAGATCTTATAGGAATTCGTTTCAATTAGTATTTCAATTGTTTTTCAATATAATGGGAAAAATACAAGGACGAAAAATATCGACGATTGAGACACCACATCGGAGATTTAATGGGTCTATACACCTGGGACATCTTCAAATCACAAGATCGATGAGGATCGTGCCACAATGAACGATAAACAATTAAAAAATCGTTTGAAATAAAATTTATGTTTAATATTATATGTGTTAATAAAAAGTTTTTTGAAGAGAGGTTATTTTCAATGCCCCAATCGAAAGTAACCCTCGAGTTACAGACTTCACGACGTTCCTGCACTTAGACAAAAGACTCATGAATTAGGAGAAACTCGAGCCCCATAATCCTGGCATTCTGAGCCAGTGCTTTATCACCGAGCTACAGAGTCAACTAGCGAACCAGTTGCCTAATCCACTTATAACTGTTGAGACAGCACGAGAAATTCCAAGAAAGCTCCAATTCTCGAGCAGAGATTAATTGTTGATATGTCCCGGATACACTGACACACCGTGTCCTTGTACCGAATTTTTGGGATACAAGTGTCCCAGACACACCAGGACACGTGTCCGAGTGTGTCTCAGACACATCGTACACGCTGTGTTCCGAAAATCGGGTCAAAATGATGTATATAGAGAGCGCGACGGGATTTTTGACTCTTGACAGTTCACTCAAAACAGTTTTTCTCGGGACCCTTAAAGTCTTTTGACCTAATTTAAAAAGCAATCGTTAGAGGAATACTTAGGGCACAATCGATTAGATTTTGGTGTAAATCTGCCTTATTTTGAATTTTCTACGACACTTTGAAGTTGGGGGTACTACAGCTATTTTGTACCCCTGCCTTCCTGAGGGTGTATTTCAAACAAAACTCGGTCAGATTCGGTTCGGAACGGCTCAAATCGCTCGGATTCGTGTTTCCAATGAATAAAAACCTCATTACAATCGAAATCGCTAAAATCTGAAAAAGTTTCAAAAATTTTCATTTTCGGCAGGTTTAAGCACTCAGAAACGAATATGTGACACTCATACAGCAAGTCGCATAATAGGACAAATCAAGAAAACAATTTTAATCACATTTTCCGGGATTTTTAACTGAATCTTTAACAAATTTTGTCCCCCAAACTTATGCCCCTGATAAGAAAAAATCCCTATACTCTTGTATATGATTAGTGAAATTTTTATTAGCACATATAATGTTGAACAAAACTTTTATTTCAATCGCTTTTTTAATTGTTTATCATTTGTTGTGGCACGATCCTCATCGATCTTGTGATCTGAAGATGTCCCAGCTGTAATGGCCCATTAAAAAATCTAGGCGCCTCAACCGTCGATATTAGTCGTCCTTGTATATTTCCCATTATATTGAAAAACAATTTAAATACTAATTGAAACGAATTCCTATAAGATCTCAACAACATCATAGGAATGATAGCATCTATTATAATAAAAGTCAAGTATAACGGCTCTTTGACATGCATAGTAAATTGTTTCATAGCAAAGACAAAACTGCTACAAGTCGGATGATCTAGTAGATTATACAAGCGATAATATAAGGTCACGATCATGTAGATGACATAGATGCTTGCTTGGAGGATACAGACAATAGCTGCACGTCTGAGATCATATAAGACAGGTAATTCGGAGTTGTGTTTGACCAGGTTGATCATTTGCCGGATTTTGAGTAAAACTAGACAAGAACAGCCCGAAGTGCCCAGTAAGACGGAAAATACCATTACAACATGTAAAGTCAAGCCAACGTCTGTCCAATTGGTGTAATAGAAGTAAATAATGCCTAGTAGCACTAGATCGTATCCCACGATCCAACAGAATAAGAACTTTTTAGAAAAGAATCTTTGATAGTTTCGCTCAGAAAATAAAACTAAGACTCTTGTCACAGCTAACAGCAGCATCGAGTATTGGGCTAGATCACGGAAAATACTTTTTATGAGATTCACATAATTATAATAAAACTTCGGAAAAAAATTTAACACATCTCCTGAAATCCCAAAAATTAAATTAAGTACAGCAGTATTGAATATGAACCATTTAGCATCTTCTCTATCCTTATCGATCAAGGTGATGATTATGATGGTAAAAATAGGGATAAAAATGATCTGGGACAGTACTAGTACAAGAGTAGGGTTAATATCTTGGAAAAAATCGCAGATATCATAGTTTATGGTGAAATTCCCGTACATACAAGGCATCATTCGAATCAAACACAAACAGTGATTTCTTAGCCTATATTGAACAAGTAAAGTATTAAACATCAGTTGTAAAAATGTTAGACTGGGAGCTTGAATAAGAGAGCTTCATTCTTAGTAGCATTAAAAGTGAAAAATATAAAGGAAGTTGCTTCTTGTTTTAAATGAATGCTTAACGTCTTCTAATATGAGAAAGTAGAAATGGTGAAAATAATCCAAGCGTTAACCTCACATAAAGATAAGGTTTTGGCTGAAAAATCTTTAATTCAAATCTAACTTTTTTATCTAACACACTGTATCTTAAAACTACAGGGTGGCGCACAAAAAACCAGATACTTGAAAAAATGCCTGAAAGAATCAGCATTTAAAAAATGCCTGATGCCTGAAAAAGTTGGAAAATTTCTCAAAAAATCTTTTTTAAGCGTCCGGTTTTTTGTGCGCCACTCTGTATTGTATTACACAGTTATTTTGTAACGGGCGATCAGCTATCTCGAAATCCCACGTTCCAAACCCACACGCTATTAGAGTACCTTTGGTGCACAAGTTTTTTGACCTGTACCCGTCATTTAAAACGGTTTTTCTCAGGACCATTAAAGTCGTTTGACTTAATTTAAAAAGCGATCGTTAGAGGAATACTTGGGGCACAATCGATTAGATTTTAGTGTAAATCTGTCTTATTTTGAATTTTCTACGCCACTTTGAAGCTGATGGGTACCTGCTCGATTTTGTACCCCTACCTTGTGTGTATTTCTGAGGGTGTATTTCCGCAAAAACTCTGTCAAATTCATTCTAGAACGACTAAAAACACTCTTATTCGTATTCCCCGTATGGAAAAACCATATTACAATCGAAATCGCTAAAATCTGAATTTTCATTTTCGGCAGGATTTTTTTGAAAAATCCTGAGGTAGGTGGGTCATGAAAAATTTTTTAGCCTCTGAAACCTTCGCCAATCAATTCCCCGGTAGGAAAACCCCCTGTATACACAAGAAAAAAGTTTTCGCGTTGATTTGAAAAAGTTAGACCACTTTTTCCCCCAAGAGCCCAGGGTTTTTGGGTAAAAAAACACACAAAAATCGGGCCCATAAAATTTTTTCGAAAATTTCACTTTTAAAGTCTAAGTGCCCACGTTTGGCACCAAATTTCCCGTTTTTATCAAATTTGGCTCAGCCGATCGCTCTCCCACACCTCCAAAACCTTGTCCAATTTATATATAAGTTTTTGCACTTTTCATTTTTACCCTCTATCTTCACTCCTTGCAGTTATTGGCAAAAATTGTTGTATTGTACATGTCTTAAATTTTTATCCCGAGGCTTTTTTCGTTGGAATTTTCAAAATCCCTGACTGACAGTTAAAAAGTGTTCCTTGTTAGTTGAATTTAACATTTAAAAATATCAAAGGAAAAATTGGGGGGAAGAATAAATTATTCAACTTACTAATAATCATATTGACTAAGCATGTCGATGATTTACAAGAAACATAAGATCTAAATGTCAATTTCGCTGAAACGTTCTCAAATCAAACAATTTTGTGTTTCAAATAAAGAAAAGTGTCAAAGAGAAGTGGCTCTTGGTATAGCAGCTAAAAGTTTTTTTAAATCAAGATGTTGTATGCACAATGTTATATGATAATTTTGCTGATTTTCCTTACTCGCACCGTATTTGGAGTGGATGAGCAAACTACAGCTTCAAGTAATTTTTTGTGTTCTAGCATAATACATGGTTGCCTACCAAATTCTAAATGTAACCATCTTTTTGAGTTAATAATTTTATACAAAAATATAGTCCGTTTCAGCCCCCAATTATAAAAAAGCTGGACCCAAAATTCAAAGTCCGAAGTTAGCATCCTGTCCGAGCTGGCAAGTTAAGCAACGTTGGGCCCTCAGGTTCGATCCCACTAGGGCGAAAATTTCGATATACAAAAAACTTGGAACTTATGCACTTCGCCCCCCCCCAAATTTGGGGGGGGGGGGCAAACTGCACTGATCAGTGCAGTTCGGCCCCCTCCCAAAATTCGCATAAATCAAACATTTTGGGGGGGGCCGAAGTGCACCGATCAGTGCACTTCGGACCCCCCAAATTTGGGGAGGGGGCCGGAGTGCATAAGTTCCAAAAACTTTCCTTACAAAGAATAGAGTAAAAAAGATTTGGTGAAAAATAGCAGATTTTTGATGATTTTTTCTAAATTCTGTTAAAGTTTGCGGCCCGCGTGCTGCGGGCAAAAGGGCGATCCACATTTTTTGCGGGTGAGGTTCATCTTGGCCTGTGGGTTGCGGGCGACCTCCCAGAAATTCGAGGGGGGATGCCTTTGTACAGAATTTTTGACAAAAAATTTGCCGCGTGGAGCACGGCGATCAAAAAAAGGCGCCAAAAATTTTACCCTCTAGCTCCCCTTGAAATTTTTTTCTGACGACTCTCCTGTAACTAGATAAACCATTTTAGCCGTAATCTCAACATCAGCTACATCTACTGAAAATTCCTTCCAAAATATTGATGCTGGCACATTGGCCAAGGCTATCAATATCCCAACATGCGAAAGCAATTGCACCGAAATGCTTCTCACCAAGTTGTACGGCATATTAGAGCTGAAGGACATTTTCGATCAATGGAAGAATTTATGCACGCAAGTTTTTGTCTCACGGCTCTCCGATTTTGAAATTCGCATAAAAATCGAGTTCAAATTGAACTATAAGGCCCGCCACTAGCTGACGCTAGCAGCGTTGTAACGTCGTAATGGCATTTTTCAACCCGTCGTAATTCAACTTTTCCTTATCCGTTTTCGGAGATCTTGGTGTCATTTTTGTAGAACTAGATCTCCTACATTGCTTGCGTCAGATTTTCGCGTCGCACTAAGCATTTTGAGTCGTCATAATGAGTTCCTACGACGACGACATAAAATTTTTTCAAAAAAAAATTCAAAAGTCGTCGTCGTAGAAACTCATTACGACGACTTAAAATGCTTAGTGCGACGGGAAAACCTGACGCAAGCAATGCAGGAGATCTAGTTCTACAAAAATGACACCAAGATCCCCGAAAACGGATAAGGCAAAGCTGAATTACGACGGGTTGAA
Organism: Acrobeloides nanus; assembly: GCA_900406225.1. Lineage (NCBI taxonomy): Eukaryota > Metazoa > Nematoda > Chromadorea > Rhabditida > Cephalobidae > Acrobeloides > Acrobeloides nanus. Next base: position 15,757 of record OZJO01001260.1, read on the forward strand.
AAATGCCATTACGACGTTACAACATTGCTAGCGTCAGCTAGTGGCGGGCCTAAAATGTCGAATTTTCAAAAAGTTCCAACACAAACTCGCCGTGTTAGTTTCATTGTATCGTTTCATTTGTGTTAGTTTCATTCGTATCGTTCCATCTGTGTTCGTTTCATTTGTGTTCGTTTCATTTGTGTTAGTTTCATTCTTTTCTTTATTAAATAAAGCCGGTGTGTTTGTGTTGGAACTTTTTGAAAATTTGACATTTTATAGGTTCAACTTGAACTCGACTTTTTATGTAAATTTCAACATCTGAGAGAGCCCTGTTTGTGCCAATTGCTATTTTGGTTCCAATTTTAGTGAATACAATCAATCTACCGCGTGCATGGAACAACCTAATCATTGTTCGCATGGCGAAATCTATCGCATTCTCACTAGCGGTATCCACAATCTGTGCATTCGAAAGGAAATGTTCTTTGACAAAAACAGGGACTGTATCCAACCGAATCTGGATCAAGGAGCACAAGGTATATATACTGTAGCGGTAAAACAAACACCGACTTAAAGGATCAGTCCAGTGGGAAAAAAGTTGCCAACTTTGTTGATATTCGGAAAATTCATGAAAAATGGAGCTTTTTTTGTTTTTACGGTATTTTCTGAATCGTTGTAGTTTTCGAGATAATTGCGTTTGAAATTATTCATGTTTTCGTTGTAATACACAAACTTTTTTAAATTTTTGCATTGATTTTTTAAATTTTTCATAAAATGAATATTTTAGCAATTTTTTATAGCTAAATGAGACGAACAAAATGACACTAAAATTATCCAATTTGAAAATTATTTTGGGTTATTGAAACGAAAATTCTGATTCATGTTTTCGTTTCAATAACCCAAACAATTTTCAAATTGGATAATTTTCGTGTCGCTTTGTTCGTCTCATTTAGCTATAAAAAATTGCTAAAATATTCATTTTATGAAAAATTTAAAAAATCAATGCAAAAATTCAGGGTTTTCGTGTCAATATTCATGCAAATTCAAAAAAAGTTTTCGAACACCGTCTGAAAATGAAATAGTTTCATTCGTACCATTTTATTTGATCGTTTCAAACCTTTCGTCTTCACTCGAGTCATACATGAACAAGGAGGGGGGACAAGCTACCTCGGTGTTGTCGACCAAAAAAAAGGTCGCCATCTAATTTTTTGACTCGGCTATATAGCTTTGTGACTTGGAACTCCGAGGCTATATGAATCTTAATTTTTGGCTCGATGGCTACATGTGGGGGACAGTCCTCCCCCCCCCCCCCCCCCATTGATAATGTATGACTCGAGTCTATGTCAAAAAGACTGGTTGGATCGTGTTCAGCATCTTGCCTAATACAAATTTTTTTATCGAAAACGAACTTCTGGAGCCCTAAATAAGGTGTTAAGTTTGTGTAATTGTTTTTGCCGCTACTTTAGATGAAAATTTCCAATTCT